>OZ057400.1:101004137-101121900 GCA_964056695.1 Melieria picta | reverse complement strand
GCTCAAGTGGAACACTTGGACAAACGAGTCGATGACCTGGATGATTCCCTGAACAGACGAGTTGACGGTTTGGAGGATTCGGTGAACAGAAAAATCGACAAGCGGCTTAGAGAGGTACAGCCACGAGAATGTTTGCCGCCGGTCCCGGAAAGTTTTGCCACCCGAACAGAAGTGCCTACTTATGATAGTGTTACGCCGTTCGATACATTTAAACTGCAATTCGACTTGGCTGCTTTGGAAAATCAGTGGACCGATATCAGGAAAGGTCGGAGATTGGCACTGGCGCTGAAAGGTCCTGCGGCTGAGGTAATGAAATCAGTTCCGGAATGTTCGACAAGTGATTACGAGGCCATCATGAGAGCGTTGGCAGCGAAGTACAGCAACGAGCACAACCATACGCTGTACTACTGTGAGCTGAAGAACCGCAGGCAAAAAGCCAACGAGGCGCTGCAGACATATGCAGCAGACATTGAGCGGCTCGTACAGTTGTGCTACCCGAAATTGGGCGCTGATGATCTGGAGAGGATGAAGATTGAATCGTTTATTGAAGGTCTTCATGACCCGGAGACACGTCGCAGTGCGTTGATGATGGTCAAGCCGACATTTAAGGAGACGGTGACCAGCGCGATGACATATGAGGCGACATGGATTGGAGGCACCCGGTATGCACCTGCAAGGATACGTCAAATCCAGCCCGACAACGACATTCCGATCCAGGCCATAAGCTCTGAGACACAGGTCAGACCACGGTTGGTTTCCTCTAAAATTGTTTGCTGGACATGCGGCAAGCAGGGTCACATAGCACGAGACTGCCGCCAACAAAAGAGGCGTTCCCGTTCTCGATCGCAATCGGCTGAAGCGAGGAATACTGACAGTCGAGGCTCAGCCAGCAAGCGCAGGGCTGAGGACGGCGAGTCGTTAAACTAAAACGGGTCAGCCCAAAGGGCGTGAGCTGATCCCCACAACCTGCTGCCCCACCGTCCTTGTCTCGCAGTTGAAGCGACAACCCAGCAGGTTTGCACGACTGAAGGAAAAACGGTGCACTGCTCCAATTCTGGCCTCCCCCGTGCCTGGAGAGATGTTTGTGCTGGATACAGATGCAAGTGGGCATAGTATTGGTGGTGTGCTATCACAGATAATAGATGGCCAAGAACAAGTGATAGCATACTACAGCAAAATTTTGTCAAAGCCTGAACGCAACTACTGTGTGACACGAAGAGAGTTGCTGGCAGTATTGGAATGCGTGAAACACTTCCACAAATACCTGTATGGGCAAAAGTTTCGCCTGCGCACAGATCATGCTGCATTAAAATGGCTACTGAACTTTAGAGATCTTGAAGGCCAACTGGCGCGGTGGATCGAGCGGCTGCAGAGCTACGACTACACTATAGAGCATCGCAAGGGTAGCAGTCATGGAAATGCCGATGCCTTGTAACGCCGTCCGTGTAAAACCGAATGCAGGCATTGTTCGCGAGCCGAAAGCAAAGAGCAAATAGTGGACGTCCGATTGGTAAGCGTCATGCCAGAGGAAGAGTGGTCTGCGGAGAGGACACCAAAGGACCAGCGCGAGGATGTGGACCTTGCAAAAATCATTGAAGGCAAGGAGCAAGGCGCACGTCCAGACTGGCAGGAGATGGCCGGTGAAAGCCCGATCGCAAAGGCTTACTGGGCACAGTGGCAAAGTCTGCGGCTGTCTGATGGCTGCCTATACCGCGAGTGGGAGAGTGAGGATGGCCGAAACAGCAATTCCCTAATTGTAGTCCCGAAATGCAGGATCAACGAGGTGATAGAGGCATACCATAACGACTCCAGCGGAGGGCGCCTTGGCATCACAAAAACTGCCGCCAAAATAAAAAGACGATTCTACTGGGTAGGATGCCAGTCGTCTGTAGCCGATTGGATTAAGAGCTGTAATCGATGTTCGGTTGCGAAAGGGCCGACAAGAAGATCTCGGGGCCGCATGCAGCAGTACAACTTGGGAGCGCCCTTCGAGCGAATTGCCATGGACGTCGCCGGCCCATTCCCACTTAGCATTCACGGCAACAAATATGTTCTGGTGGTCAGGGGCGTAGCCAAGGGGGGGTTTAGGGTGTCAGAACCTCCCCCCATAGCCTATAATTTGTCAACATTTTCAATCACTATGCATCGTATGTACGTTCCCACATTAGCAAAAAGGTCTTTTCATCTTTAAATATTTAAAAGAAATTAACAAAAATTAACAAAACCCTTTTTTACCGAAACTAATTTGTTTTTTTAATAGTCACGTTTAGGCTTAATGCAGCGATTTGCATGTTCTAAAAACATGTCTAAAGAGTAGTTTAGTTCGTCGACCGGAATGTCCTTCAGGATGTCGGTACAAGCCTTTTGGATGGTTTCTACGTTCTCAAAACGCTTTTTTTCATCGGCAAATGCATTCTTTGAAAAGGTGAAAGTCGCACGGTGCCGCATCAGGTGAAAACAAAAAAATTGTCGAAACAAGTGTCAATAGATGGGGTGGCATCCTTCGATAGCCAAATGTTCAGTTAAAATGCAATAAATTTATGCTATTGAGATGCTTAACCTTCGCCTTACTAAAGATGATCCCAGGCACTTCCGCCGCTATTTTGAGTAAAACTCACAATAAATATATAATAATTTATAAATTTTTTTCATACTTCAGTATTTGGTATCTTCCTCTGGCGATAGTTCGTATTTCGAAAAAAGGCCTAACTTTAATGATTTATTTTGGAAGATTTCTTTCCAGAGTGTTTATTGAACACATAATGAGGTACGGAAAAAAAATTTATCGTGAGTTTTAATCAAAATGGTAGCGAAAGCGCCTGGGATCACCCAGATACATTTGTATAAAAAATGACAAAATTCAAGTTTAACCCTTTTAGTGCCGGGCGAAAAAGAGGTGCCTATGCGAGAATAACCGGTCGAATTTCACAGTTTTACTAGGGTTTGGGAAAATGCTCATAAAAACCAAACGAGAAACAATATTTACATGATTCAAAAAGCAGTGTACTAAGGATGACATAGAGAATGAATAGAATTTTCGAAATCCTGTATTGGTAATTGTTGGTTTGTCAAAAACAACAATGTTTGACACAAGCGGAAAACAACGGCAATAACAAAAATGACGCTTTCAAACTGCAACTGGGACGAAATATACTGTTCAAAACAACGATCGAGGAGACACTAACTGATCCTACGTCTCGCTGCGACAATGCGACGTTATTTCGCAAGAGTCTTCAAACAGTTGTTTACATAACACGCTGCCGAAAAGTTCCGATAACATAAACGTCCACAAAGAGTTAAAACAAACAACTATTTTTTATATTCTCTCGTAATGAAATTAGATCATTTATAACGTATTACAAATTTATTTTGAGATAGAGTTCTCCCGCAATGCGAATAGTAAAGCGCTACAAAGCGCGGGCCGATATATCGGATCTGGCACTTCTCGCTAGTGCAGCAAGAGCCGATATATCGGCCTCCGGCACTAAAAGGGTTAAACATGAACAAAATTTCAAAAAAATATTTTTTCATGTTATTGAAAATTACCTTCAAATTTGTGCAGATATTAAACATGAATATTAAAAAGATCACCCGGGCGGGTATAAGTAAAGCGAAGGTTAAATCCAATTTAAAGAATTTCAATGAAGATTTTGGCCTATCTTTTATGAATTACCGCCCAGTTTTGATCTACGGTGATCGCGGATTCAGTTGGCTAACACTTTGGTCATCATTTATGTTCTGACAATCGTTTTTAAATCGCGTTTACCACTTATGAACTCCACCACGGTATAAACAAAAATCAACATAAACTTGGTCCATCAATTTAACCCTCCATTACTATCGTCTATTTCATAACGCCATTACTAACCAAGGGTGTAATCCACCCACAACTTTTGATTATCCGTTTTACTTATCCATTGAGGTAAAATAAACAAAAACCAAATTTTTTCATAATCACAGCATCAAAACATTTAAAAGAAAAAATAAATTGCATAATTTTGTTAATTCATTTTTTTAATAAAAACATTTGTTTATGTACACTTCATTTAAAAAAAAAGACAGATGAAATAAAAAGTTGCATTGGAAAAATTGCCACAACTTGCATAATATTCAAGATATGCTTCTTGGGCTTAGTGATTCAGAAAGCTGAAAAAATAAGTAATAAATAATTATTTAATAATTTTTTTCTAACCAAAGTAAAGTTTTGCGTAAAAACTTAAACAAATATCAACAATATACCTGCTACTCATTTAGGCTATCAAACATGTCGTCATAGCTTGCGTTGATTTCTGGCAATGCTGAGTTGACTGCTTCATAGCAATAGGTGCAGAGTGGATTACTGTGAGTTTTGCAAATATATATCTCACATTTGCAGCATGTTGTTTTTGTTTTTCTATCTTTCTCGTAGTCACATACCTGACAGCGACTTGGTTTGAGTTTTTTAGCTGGCGGTGCTTCGGTTTCCTCATCATATTCCTGACCTGTTAATTGTTTGTTTGGAATTAGGTGCGCGGCTTTTACATTGTGAAAATGAAGGGGGTAACACCCTCTTATTCTTTCGTATTCCGACTAATGTGGTTTTTTTTTTTCAACATACAGTGTACCACAAAAGTCTTCGTACAACACCTGGTTAAGAACTAATTATTAAAAAAACTAAATATTTGTAGGAATTTTGAAAAAGTGTCGATACAGATCTGTTTATTTAGCATTTATGTTTAATACAACAACAAAAACCAAACGATTTCATTAAATAGTTTAAAACTTTTAAACCACAAACAAAAAAAAGTCGCTTATTTACTTCCAATAAAGTCTTCGTACACTTAAGCTATGTCTGTGCATTTGTTTCGTACACTTACGAAATTAATTAACTATGAATTATGAAAACCTACGAAATGTATTAGTATTTAGTTGGATACCCTTTGTTTTTAATGACGGCCTTAAGGCGATCTGGCATCGACTTTACAAGTTTTTGTGTACATTCCTCCTGAAGAACCTGTTGCAGCTGAGGTTTTGACTAAATATGATGAGTTCTTATCTTTTTTTCAAGCATATTCCACATGTGCTAAATAGGATTGAGGTCTGAACTCTGCGGTGGTGTTTTTAGTAAATGTGGAATATTATACAGCAAGTACAGCCTGGTGCTAAGTGCCATATTTTTGGGGTCGTTATCTTGCTGGAAGTACAATTTCTCAGATAAACCCAACTTTTCCGCACTTGGCTTCAAATTTCTCTTGAGAATGTCAATGTATGCGCGATTATCCATGACTCCTTTAATTGTTTCCAAGTTTCCAACGCCGCTGGCAGCCATGCAACCCCATACCATTACTCCGCCGCCGCCGTGCTTAACAGTCTTGATCATATTCTTTGGATTGTAAGCTTCTCCCGTCTTTCTCCAGACCTTCAGTCTTCCATCATAGCTAAAGATATTGTATTTGAACTCATCGGAGAATATAACGTTGTGCCAGAACTCAGGATATGCATTTTGGTAGTCACGAGCAAAGTCCAAACGCTTTTTGCGATTAATTAAATTTACCAATGGCTTTCGACGAGGAGTGCGAGACTTAAAACCGGCATCAATCACGACTTTTCGCTCAGTTTCCGGGTGAACTTTTTTTCTTCGATTGAAGGAACTCTGAGCTTATTTTCGGTCCACTTATAAACGGATCCGCTACAATCATACGCTTAATTTGCAGGCGATCTCCTCATGACATCCAATCCGGGTCCGAAAAGAGGACAGTTGCCACTCCAGTGCGACTTGCTCCAAGCGCTGCAAATCCCGCAGACGTCGGACTGATCGGGTATAAACTCCAAGGTCTATAAGATCTCCCTCTTGGGTGGAACGGCTCCAGCAATTCTTCGATGCTGAGCCAAACGGTCCTGCTCAAACAGTTCCAATAATGGGTTTTCGTCATGGGGAGATTCAACAATGGCATCCTAGCTTTCTAATATTTTTGTGTTTTTGTGTGTAGTGACGTCTACACAATAACGACTTAAATTAATTTCCATACTATGATCAGGGACGTTTTCGATCATCTATACGGGTCAATCATGAACCTTACTGCAGATTTTGGACCAATATAGATCACCAGATATTGTCCGCCAACAATACCTAGCTACATGGACAATTCCTTAGTGTTGTGGTTGACCACCATCATTCGCTGGGGGGGGATAATTTTGTAAAATGGATATTTTGGCGCATCTATACGATAATCGGGATACGCTTCTATGAATGATGGTGTGAGATAATCCCACACATATGGTCTATTGTGTCTTTGTTTGTCAAAGACTCGTTTGAGATTGTGTGGCATGTATGTGGTGTAACTTATATCTAACTTATCTAATTGATGCCATTGTTTGTGGGTGGGGGAATTTATATTGATGGTATAATTACAATGCTGTACTACCTTGAGATACGCGGTATACTGGTCCTCGGTAAAGGATAAGTACGTCGCTCCATACGTTTTCTCGTTTCGTCTTGGGTCAAACGCCATTGTCGGATGGCCATCAGGATGATAAATAAGACGACTACGACAAAACTCAACGTGATGGATATTTGTTGTGCTATTCCCCATCTTCGTTTCCATGTTATATTTTCGTAGTAGTCTCGTATAATCTTCGTTGGGGATAGGTTTGTCGGTGAATAGGATGAAATCGTCTCCGTTGACGATTGCATCACCTTTGATGCCCATTGCAGCAAGCGAGTGGCGTAAGATATAGTAGTTGATGATACTATTTCCAATTCCGGTATCAACGTCTCCTGACATACGCGTTCCCTTAACTGTGTAACGGTCTCCTTTTCGGGATCTGGCTGTGTTCCGTAGCGTTCTTTTACACAGTTTTCGTAATTCTGGATCTTGGCGGTAGCACCTTTCATAAAGTCTGTGGCATAGTTTGAGCATCTCTTTAGTGACGTGCGCGTCAAACGTGGTATGGTCGCCTTCAGTGTAGTACTTGTACCGTTTAGATAGTCGATGGACTTTACTACCAAGTTCGTCATAGGTGCCTTTACCAATGTGGACGTCATATTTAAGGCTGCGCTCGAGTGGTTTGATATACCTTCCATAAGCAAGGTTGAAAGTTGGGTGCCTTGCTTGTATAAGTCGAGGAGCTTTATACTTGTTAGTTGATAGCTTCTCCAACTTAGTGAAAGGAGTGATGCCACTCGAGATTTTTCGTCCATTTTGCATCTCTTCGTAAACGCGCTGATAATATCCTCGCTTGCTGGTTGAGTCCATAGACTGGATATACTCGTCATAAGTCCATGGCTTAAGTCTGCGCTTGAATTTAGTAAGTATCCGGTCGTTTTCGAAATTGCTGGGATCATATTCGTCCAAACACTCGGGCCTGTGTCTGTTGGCGTAGGCTGCTGCTGTGGTATTACTGGACTGAGCGTAATAATAAAACTCACCAGGTACCAGAACAGAGGGAAAATAACTAATTTGCCGACAAGCCCCATAATGATCAGTCTTAAAATCCATAGGGATATCGATCGGGCAGTCAAACGGGGATTGGTATAAGCGATACTTTCCGATGGCGTGGTGGGCCTCACGTAGTTTAAAGTCGCTAACGCAATTGTTGTGAATGGCATTGTTATTATCCAGTTGAAGAGGCGGAATGTTGTTCTCTGTACCATTGCAATGTTGTCATTATACTTCATTGCTTGATGGAGGTCCCAGTTGGTTGTTCTGTTTAACGTGGCTGAGTGTACTGATGTTGTCTGCCCTTGTTGTTTGTTCGCTGTCGCTTCCCTCTTCGTCTGCGTAGTGTGTGTTGTTGTTGTTCCTCGTTTGGAGGTTGTTCTGCACTGCACTGCACTGTGTGTTCTATGTATTAATGTGCACTGCACTATGTATGTATATATTTTTGTTTTGTTTTTCTTTTTTCCGTTTTTGATTTTTAAAATTTTGTAATTTGTGCACTTGTACACTTTTTGTTTGGTTCACTGTTTGGATTGTTCCACTGTGTGTTGATTTGTCACTCTTTGTTTGTTAATATATTTTTTCCTTTTTGTTTGTGTCACTTTTCACCTGTGCTTAGTTTTGTTGTAACTATATGGTTGGGGGTTTTTTTTTTTGTTTTTTTTTGTCTATTATTATTTAAAAATGTATATGTTTCCGCGTCGCTGGTTCAAATCGCGAGCGGCTCGAAGGACCATGTTTAAATCTGATCGTCGCGGAGCGGGTTAAATGAAACGAGCGGGGGTTTCGTGGTTAGGGGGTGTTTATTCAACGACGGGTGAATAACGAATGACAAAGAATACATGAAACATTGAACGAGACAAACGGCCGAAGCCGGGGAGCATAAATAGGGGGAACATCAGTACAAGAGGATAAGGAAAGGAAGGGATTAGAGGTGGGATTGACAGATCACTGAACAACCACAGCACTCATTTAGCCAAGGAGAAATATAAAAATTGTGACTGAGTGGGAAAGTAGTGGCAAAAGATTAGGGGCCCGGGCCCTAATATCAAAACCAAATTTCAAAAGCACCAAATCTTTCACTGATACAATTGTAGCTATAGAGATGGGGTGTGTGCGAACAACATATAATAAACCCATATACTTAGGTTTTATAGTTTTAGAGTTATCTAAATTAAAAATGTACAACTTCCATTATGAGTATATGAAGCCTAAATATAAAGAAAACGTAGCCCTTAATTATATGGATACGGATTCGTTCATTTATAGCATTAAAACTGAAGATTTTTATGAAGATATTCGTGTTGACATTAGCACAAGATTCGATACGTCTGCATATGCGAAAAAAACTATTTTTAACTTACCACTGGAAAATAAAAAAGTTTTAGGCATGATGAAGGATGAAAACAACGGTAATATAATGAGAGAGTTCATTGGTTTACGATCAAAAATGTACTCAATTGATACTTTATACACGCATGTTTCTTGGCAAGATATTTAGGTAAACCTAAATAGCTGCCTCCTTTAATAGGTTTATATTGATTTATATTTACTTCAAGTCTGAGAATATGGATTAGTGTCCATCCACTGTCTCTTTCTTGAAATTCCCCCATTTGTGTGCATATGATTTTTTATTTAATTTTGAAATCTTCATCCAATTGATCCGTATTTTGGATGGTTATAATTTTGGTATGAAATGATTTCACTTCACACACAACATCATCCACATCACTATCATCAACGTCAGCTTTTTGGTTAAATTTCATATAAGTTGGGTTTTTTTATGTTTTATTGAAATGCAATTGAGAACAATTTGGGTTTTTTATACTAATTGGGTTCTTTAGACTTTATTGAATTGCAATTGAGAACAAGTCGGGCTTATTTATACTTAATTGAAATCGGTACTATGACCGGCGCGGTTGGAGTTCGGATGAAGACTAAAGTCTGCGCGTCGCGGCGGCAATGACCGCTGGCCAGCACTATGCGCGTTTTCCGCGCTGTCATCAATTTTGGCTGCGACGGCACTATTGCGAAATAAGCGCGCGCTGCAATTATTTCAAGCGCGGCTTGATTCCAAGAATTGAGTGCCGTTGCACTGTTGATTTTACCGATTGGTAAACAATTGGAAATGAAGGCATTGACTTCAAAATTGTGTGTCGTTGCCCGAAACAAGCTACTTGCTTAGAATGCAGAATTTAACAATTGACAGCGAGGGCATTGACTTCCAGAATTGGATGTCCATCTCCTCATGTGAGAGTTGGAGGCCGTCCTGATTTAGGCTTATTCACTACGCGGCCTTCGTATTTAAAACGCCCAATGACCGATTGCACAGTAGAACGGCTGCGGGAAACGAGTTTAGCTATTTCCGCGTAGGATTTTTGCTGCTTCACGTGCAAATTCAATATAAGCTTACGCTCTTCAACTGACAAGTATTTTCCAGGCATTTTTTATAATATTTTAAAATAAATTGCTTCAAATCTGACTTGCATTCTACGAATGAATGATGGATGTCTCGTTTGATTGCTTTTTCAAAGAATAGTTTTCAATAAATTATTATTATGGGCAAAAGGACAGACATAGCTTAAGTGTACGAAGACTTTATTGAAAGTAAATAAGCGACTTTTTTTGTTTTTGGTTTAAAACTTTTAAACTATTTAATGAAATCGTTTGGTTTTTGTTGTTGTATTAAAAATAAATGCTAAATAAACAGATCTGTATCGACACTTTTTTAAAATTCCTACAAATATTTAGTTTTTTTAATAATTTGTTCTTAACCAGGTGTTGTACGAAGACTTTTGTGGTACACTGTATATTCAGCCAAACTGTAAGACGTAAACCAATTATCAGTAGTTATATTGCGGCCAGCACATTGGAGATGGTTTGTAATTCGTTTAACCACTTCTTTCGGTTTATTTGATAGATTATATGGACCAGGCGGTTGTTGGCCGCAATAGACTTCCAATTTAGAAGTGTAATAGGTAACCGCATCCACCGCAGAAAATATTTTAATGCCATACTTTGCTGGCTTGCTTGGAATGTATTGCCTAAAGCTGCATCGCCCGCGAAAACTTTCCAATTTTTCATCAACAGTGATGCAACTGCCACAGTTAAAATTTTGTTCACAGTTTTTATTGAAAGCTTCAAAAATTTCACGGATTGGGGCAAGTTTATCATACTTACGTCGCTCCTGACGGGTATCGAGATTGTCAAACCGAATACATCTAAATAAAAATTGAAAACGGTTGTAGCTCATTGTAGCGGAAAATATTTCTAGCCCAGTTCCATCTGATGCCCATATATCTCTAACGTGAACGAGTGAGGATTTCTGCAGACCAGCAAGATATAACAACCCTAATAAGGCATTCATTTCATCTCTATCTGTGGTACGTGCATTTTTAAAGTCTTTGTATTTCACTTGTACGTTCAATATATAAGCGTTTGTATATTCCACAAGGTCTAAGAAATTTAAAAAAAGGTCCCAACTTGCATGTGGCGTAGTAACATGTTGTGAAGAGGCAGTTAAATTTGAAGCATTTATGAATATATTTTCTATATTCGTTCGGGTAGTTCGAAATGGATTTTTTCGCCATATAGTTCCATCTTTTCCAATATATTGAACTTCACTATGCCCTTCATCTTCAAGTTCCTGCTCGGTATCGGACTCATGATTGCTCAATATTTCTTCATCACTCTCATCGCTGCTTCCACCACCAATAACGTCTTCTTCGTCCAAATTAATATCCAATAAAAGCAACTGCAATCGATTTCGCTCTCTTTCATAGGAAAACATTACACACTTTTACACTTCAACCCGTTCCGTTTGCTGTCTCAATTTACACTAGGTATAATTTCAAATTGATTTAAATTATTAACCTTCGCAGCAAAAAATACCGAGCCATCGCACAGTCGCAAAAAGAAATCTAAAATAAGCCTACTTTATATAACGGTATAAGTATAACGGCACATAAGTGCAACATCGCAATGTCGCCAGAAGAGTGATTAAAAATATGTATATGTATTTTATAAAAAAAATAACTTGATTACTACCAGAAAAAATTATAACGCCACTTCTATCGTAGGGTGTAACACACCCAGTGACTTTTTAAAAAAATTGTATAAAAGCATCAGCTTTATTTATGCAACTGCAATGTACTCTATAACCTTCCGAAATATGCAAATGTGGATTACATTATAACTTTATGTTGGTTTTGGTTAAAAAATCTATATTTTACTAAGAAATTAAACTCACAGGGTGGATTCCACCCTGACGATAGTAATGGAGGGTTAAATGCTTCGGTTAAAGTTTAAACATTTTTAAAACAATAGTTAATATTGGATCTTTGTTCGATGCACATTTTTGTACGATGACACAAACATACTTCCACTTCAGATGCAATAACTTCGCTTTCAGTCCATCAAATTTCATGAAATTTTTACTAAAAATCAGGGAAAAAATTTAGTTTTTAATGCATTAAGTCACATAAGCCACAACAAAATGCCCTATTTGGGAAGTGCACTTTACTTTAAAAAACATGTAATACTAAACTGTCAAAAACATTTTTTTAAACTCCCCCCCATGACCAAGTTTTGGCTACGCCCCTGCTGGTGGTAATGGACTATTTTAGCAAATGGCCCGAAGTGTATGCTATTCCTAACCAGGAGGCCACCACGGTCGCGGAAATGCTGGTAAACAACTGGGTGGCCAGATTTGGAGTTCCGCTGGAGTTGCACTCGGATCAAGGCCGGAATTTTGAGTCTGTGGTATTCAAGGAAGTGTGTGAGCTACTGGGAATAAGGAAAACTCGCACCTGTCCTTTGCATCCCCAGTCCGACGGCATTGCGGAGCGATTCAATCGGACGCTGGAAGAATATCTGCGGAAAGTAGTAGGCGGAAATCAAAAGGATTGGGACACGCATATTCCGCTGTTCTTGATGGCGTATAGGTCAGCCCCGCACGATACGACATCACTCACTCCAGCCCGAGCAGTGTTCGGCACGGAGCTGAGGTTGCCTGCTGACTTGAAGTTCGGTCCTTCCCTTCATGAGAAGGACCGTACAAGGTCGTGACCAGGATTAATGACGTGGTGTACAGGGTTCAACGCTGCAGCAACAGAAACGCCAGGTTGAAAGTAGTCCATTTGGAGCGCCTGGCGTCTTACTCCGGCGGAGCCTCGGCACTTGTTCGGGACGAACAAGTCTAAGTGATGGGCAGTGAAACAAAGAGTGCTGTGCTATGCATGAATGCATAGCATGCTTTTAGGCATGCACTTCAGAGTACGGCAAACTTGCTATAATTCGCTTGCTATAATATGGCGAGGATGGTTCGCGAAAGGTGATGAGCTGTGCTACAACAATCGAGATAGAAAGTACAACTGGAATGTGCAAGAAACTTCGGCGCGATAAGAAAACTAGTATAAAAGCAGCAGTATGCAGCGCAAGGGGTCGAGTCTGTGTTGAGCAAGCAAAGTAGAACCACGTGTAAATACAGTACATTCCGTTTAGCTGCCTATTCGCTTAGGTGCATTTTCTGCTTAGCTGCATTATTTGGCCAAAATACTACTTCGTAAACCGAATTTTCTTTGAAAATTTCACATTTAGCTGCACTATTCCGTTTAACAGCCCTGTTTTTGAGCAAGTTTTCTTTGATTTGTATGAAAAATACTTCGTTTAGCAGCACTTGAAAATTTCGAAAAGTTTTTTTGGAAAATAGTATCGAAACAAATTTCCACATTTTCGAAATGGAGGCAATAGTTGTGAAATTGTCAAAAAAGAAATATTCGCAGGGTAAAATTACCGATTATTTTACATAAAAGCATATCAGTAAGAATATGTATATAAATATTTTCATTATATCCGGTGTATACATACATATTAGATATGCATAAGCATCTATAAGATAGCGGTTAATTTGCTAATAAAAATTTGTTCAGTCTTACACTGGTGTAATCTTTTCAAGAATTCAATAGATTCGTTCATGCAAAATTTTGATATATATAATATATCAATATTGATATAATATATATATATATAATATATATTTTGATATTTTTATATAGGTGCGCCAAGGATCTACTTTAAAAAAAATTTTGCTGTTTCCAAAAATTTTTCTAGATATTCCGCTTAGCTGCACTTTTCGCTTAAGTGCCCCAAATCATGTGCATCGAAGGTGAATGCAGCTAAACGGAATGTACTGTACAAGCAAAGTGTAAATCTGTAAATAAAGTGATTGTTGGTTTTTGACTGCGTTTGCGCTGAGTAATTGAAGTAGTTTTATTTTCAAACACAATCCAAACGAACCTTGGAAAACTCATATTCGTAACAATATATTAACAAGATAGAAACAGATGTCTTTGATTTGTAAAATATGAAAAGAAAAGATGTGAAATTAATGAAGGAGAGGACGGGAATGGGTAAACAAAACAAGAAGGAGGTGTGTGATTAGAAAAAATTTGATAAAAAAAGGAATCTAGTGAGGATGAAAATGAAGATTAATAAGATAGAGAACAGGTATGTTTGATTAGTAAAAATCGTATGAGAACAGAAGGAAAAACATGGAAAGTATATGTGCTGATTAGTAAAAATATGATGAGAAAAGAAATGTAGTCATGACGAAGAGAACTGCAATTCTTAGACAAAAAAGTGAAGATGGAAAACAGGTGCGTTTATTATTCTTAATGTATTCGAAATATGGCTTAACTTTCCGATTTATTCATAACCTATAATTTCGTATTTTTCGTCAGTGCACTGTTAAGTTAATAAGTTGTAGTAGGCAGCAAAGCAGCAAAGGGAATCTTTAAGCACATCCTCTCCATATGCTGCAACATCTCAAAACATCGTCTAAGTTAATTACTAGGAAGCATCTACTGTTAGAAAACTGAAGGCAGGGTCCAAACTAGAAATCCACTCTTTAATAAAACACACTGAATTTTTCAACACTATTTCATTTATTCCTAAATGAAACTCCAGCTGGTAACCCAATGTGATTTCATCCAATATTATCCTGGGGAATTTTCTTATACCAGGCGCAGATTGGATTTCTAGGAAATATACTAAAATGCCTCTCGGATACTGGGCTCATTGCCGAACTGTGAGTCCATGAAGAGGGCACAATAGATCTTCTAGGTCGCAGTGCACTATGTCCGTCAAAAAAATAATAAGGGTTCTTTACACGAAGAAATAAATAAGGAAGGAATAAAATAAAAGAGTAAGGACTCTACTCCGATTGGCAAATGGAATGATGAAATTAGTAAAGCGGTGTTAAGGAGATACAGGACACAAGAAGATATAAAGGAGAAGCAAAGTAAATGTTTTCGTTTCCTCCTTCTTTGACTTCTTTGATTTCCTTACATGGCTTTTTAAAATATTAGTTTTTTGTTAGCAGTTCTACTTGGTTGACTCTCTAGTTTAGTATAGAAAAACCTAAAGAGAGGGCAATAATACTTCAGGCACTCTAAAGGTCCAAGAGCAAAGAATAAACTTAAGTTTCAGAAAGGACTTGAGTCACATAGAAGGAAAGTAGAACCGAATGTAAGAAATATTGAGTGTCAAAATTATTTAGGTTATGTACTTGTTGAGGAATTGGCAAAAGTTGTTGTGGAACAGTTGGGAATGAAAAATATAAAGGATAGGAATAAAAATATTTTAAAAAATATTAAGAATAACGAGCTACACATTTTTCATTAACCCTTTCGACCCCGAATTTTACTGTGTCTCGATATTACTTTTTGGTATTTAAATCATGAAAAACTTGCCTAAAAAGTGTGCACACGACATTTGAAGTCGCCACGCCGCTTTGTAAGAGTTCTAGAGCTAGTTTACTTTTGAACAATTTTAGCTTAAGCTTTTTTAATTACAGAAAAATTATTTAGTATTTATGGACAAATACAAAATTATGAGTTTTTGATTTTATTCAACCATTATTAAAGAAACAGGGTTTTGATCAAACGCGCCCAATTCGTAGACTTCAATTAGAACACAAACCTTCCCTTCTATTGCTGCAAATTATTGGAAATTATTTTGGGGTTACAAGTAAAATTTTTGTAATTGGCTTTGAATTCACTTCTAAAAATATTAATTTGTTGGTGCCTACTTAAATTAAACCCCTAATCGTAGCTTTTGCTATAAGATGGCAAATAGGTGAAGTTGCTCTCAGGCAACTTTGGGATCGAAAGGGTTAAGCAATAAAATATATGTTCATTACAAAAAATGTGGGTGGCAAATATGATTTCAAATGGAATTAAGCTCAAAAGATTTGGTCAGAACGCCCAAAATGAATTCATGTGTGCCATACTGCATGGGATCGATATTGAAAAAAATATAAGAGGTCTGTAGTTAGTAGGTGAAGTTTAAGAAAGAGATAAGAATTATGCCCAATGGAGTAAAAATTATTCTGTTAAGGTTTTTTATTACTTTATTGCATCGTTTTCTCAAGGATAATCTTCCATGAAATTTACTACTTTTTTTTAAAAGCCAAATTAAATACGGAAGGAAGGCCAAATTCAAGAAAAGTTAGCTTGGCCGAGCATAGAAGTGTTAAGCATGAAAAATAAGTAGATATAGGTGGCAGCTCCGGAACCGAAGCGCACTAACGAACAGAATTAGACTAAAGTTGGTCCCTTGCGACACTACTGTAGGTATTTCATCTCTTCTCATAAGATTATGAAGTGTGTGAGGCTCCTAGTGTCAACTTGTGATATGTAAGAAAGGTTAATGCGTTTGGTAGAATCCTAAGTGTTATTGACGGTTTCTGTGGAAAGGAAGTAATGAAAAAATTCAAAGAGAATCAACAAAAAGTGTACTCTTAGAAATGTAGAACGAAGACAATAAACTTTACCTGTCATAAATTAAAAAAAAAGAGTATTCGTAGGTATCATTTGAGGAAAAAACTTAGAGAATTGTGAATAGGGAATACTATAGTGGAAGAAGAGCAATGAAGGTAAGCTTAGATAGGGAAACAGTAACAAAGAAGAACTTTAGTTATAGCAAAAATGTAATTGTAAAATAAAATCGATCAATACAAGTCAGATTAATTAAATACACAACGCTCAGAAGTTCCAGAAATCCAGAAAAGCTGTCAGAACCAAAATATATAATTTTGTATAGGATCCTGTCAGTTCTCCTTTGTATCTTAAGGCATTATATTCTGTTGAAAAACTTAGTATTTTGACAGTAAATTTAAAAAGGACTTTTCCAACACTCACAGTAAGTATTTTCTTAAGTGTTCCAGCCAGTTTAAAACTGCTGCCACTGCGCTCGGCCCCACACCGCAGTTGGCTCCGAGTTGGCGTGCTGTTTCCGCACTTGGCACAAAGTGTGCTAATATTCGGCATTGTCTTTTCGTGCTGATGTAATTATTGTCTCAGAAAATTCTCACACAAGTTGTCATGACTTTGTCAGAAATATGGCCAAAGTAAGCACATCAACAACGGCGACGACATGTAATGGTGAAACGTACTCAGTTGAATGGCTGGGAAAATGCCGCGCACACACACACACACGGAGCCGATGAATAGATCGAGGAGATGGCAAGGAGTAGCCAGAAGAAGAGCACAGGTACCCACAGGGACAGTAACTGCTGTGCCACGGAAGAGAACATTTCAGTGATGAGCGCTGCAAGTTGGCGAAAAATCGTTGTGCGCTGTTGCTGCAGTAGGAAGTAAGGATTGCAGTGGCGCCTAGAGAAAATTTTTGGAAAATGTTATTGAAACAAAACTACTTTTTTATAAAAGATAAATGAACATTTTAAGTACTGCGGTAGCGAATAAAGACTGCTTAAAGTGACAGTGTTTTCAGAAATATTTATAAAATATTTTTAGCCTGAAAGTATGCAACAAAATGCAAACATAGTGTTGTAGGGAAATCACTGAGCGGAAAGTAGTCTGAATTAGCTAGAAAGTGTACCAAATTTATTTATTTGTCACAATAAAATAAAACGATTATTTTAAATCAAAAGTAAAATAGATGAGTTGTGGAACCAAAATATTTTCCAAATTGGCATATTTGTCGGCCCTTTTTGAAGTGAAACTTCTTTACGCACGCTTGACTTGGGGAGTACGCTGGCGAACGCGTGACGTAAGCGTTACATGAAAACATAAAATAAATTTAAATATTTGTAGAAAATTAATATATGTATATGTACATATATGTATATATTGTACACACACATATATATATACATACAGATGGAGCCAAAGAAGTTTCACTTCAGCCGTGTGGGCACACTCGTTTTTTTATTCTCAAAGCCTGAATTAGTAATGAAGAAACAAATCAAAAGAGTAATAATAAGAAATTAAAGTAAGACAAAGATTAAGTCGCCTGAAAGTATATCACAAGTAGATGTTACGTTCACAAAATAGATTTTTCAAATAACTAGAAGACCTGAAGGATGCAGATGACTGGAATTATAAAGCCACATAAATTAAAATTTAATGATTACTTCTAAAGCCTCGAGGTGAGGTAGTGATGAAGCAAATTGAAAGCAGTAATCAAAAATTTAGGTAAGGTAACAAAAATAAATGTTACACTCACATAAGAGACTTTTTTAAACAATCTGATCCAGAAAATGTAGACGAATTGCATTGAAAAGCCACATAATGCTAATTTTTTTAATCTAATTTTTCTCTTGAGAATAAGTACTCAAGAAGCAATTGAAAAAAGTACACAGTGATTCGTTCCATAGACAAAATTCAAAAAATGTATAGTCTCAGAATTTAACGATTTTGATGTCATTTGAAAGGTAAAACACCAACTAAGAAAACCCCAAAAAATCTGTGCAAAGAATTTGAAACTTTTTTCACAAAAAAATTTAAACACATATTTTCTGTTTTTTAGTCTATTGAGTAAAAAAAATTGTAAAAATACATGGTTACCAAGAAGTTGCTAAAACTTTCAATATAGATTAAGAAATGATGTGTCCATCTTCGCTTGTAATCTTTTCTCAAAATTTGCTAAGCTGAGGCTTTTACTTCACTTTTAATTTAAAATATTTTTCTAAACTAAAAATCTTTTTCTAAATCTAAAAAAAAATATCTAGAAAGTATGTGAAAGTATGTTCCTGAATATATCCCTAGAAGTATGCAATCAGCATGAAAAATTGAAAAATCTGCACAAATGCAAAACATACATCTATTATTATGGTTTTTATTGCAAAACCAGAGAGTCCTAAGACAATTTATGTTAGTCTTTGCAATTACCAATGTTGACGTTACCGATTAAATGTAAAATCTGAAAAATCTAGCCAACACACTCGTTGCTATAGCTATCCAAAAATGACGAAAATTGCAAATTTAAGTCTCAGGCATTGACAAACTACAACAGTTTAAGAAAAACAAAATGGAGATTTCAATTCAACAGACCATGATTAACTAGTATACCAAGTTTTGTGAAGAACCGACCACTCCTAATTTTGTCCCGCGGTTGTATGGATTCGAATCACTGTGCAGTCACAAAATTTTAAAAAGTTCGCCTGAAAGTATACCACAAGTAAATGTTACATTCGCAATAGAAATTTTTCAAAATAGTCAGATGTAAATCAAGCAAACGAGTTGAATTTTAAACCCAAAAAATATGCCAAATAATGATGACATATTTCATTTATTTATTTATTACAAATAGCTTAAAATTTTCCATTTGATTCTTGAACTCGACACCCTCAAAGTCTCAGAGACGCTTTCTGTCTAAGGACATCGAATTTTGTCCCCTTTCGTTGCGCCACTTGGGCGGCAAAATTTCCGACAAAACTATTGCAAGACAGATTACGGCTATGCCTGGCAAGTGGCATAGAAAGTTTTTCATAACTTCTTTGTACATTTGGTTTCGTTACGCTATGCTTTACTTAAACATTTCACTCGCTCTACCCGCCCAAAACTTCGTCGCCGCTTCCATGGCGCAACATTTCGAACGAAATTCTGGCTGCAACAACGTTTTGCCAAACCGCAAAACTTCTGGCAGAAATTGAAACTTTGCTGTTTTCTTGTTCTTCTATAAAATACGCCAAGGCACAGCGAAAACTCGGCGTTGGAGCTGGGAACACAGGCACAGCGCGAAATATGAATTTCATATGCGACGCATTTTCGTTTCAGACAGCGCATTGTTTGGCTTTGCGGCGCGTTCGAGTTCAGCAAAAAAAGAAAGAAAAAATAAATATGCAGCATTGCGTTTACATATGTAAATAGCATTTCCGGTTGTTGACTGTGAAATTGGATGAGCGTTTCCGGTTTCGGCTGGTTGCTCGTTTTGGCAGCACTTTTCGCGCTGACATTGAGGCGGGTGCTGACGTTGCGCTGAAACTCGCTGAAGCTCTCAGAATTCTGAAGTGTGGAATATGCGAGCGACCAGCGAGTAATGCCCCGTTCTGACTACGTCATATATTGTGTTATTTGTAGTCAGTTTACATGAGAACGGGTTGTCATATGGTGTTATTTGCGTTTGCCTGCATGTATGACTACGATTTGCCATACGAAATGACAGCACCGTGCGAAAAAATCAAAAAATTTCAAAACACACGAAAAAATTGATATACTCGCGAAACTAGGGGTCAAATGTAGTAAAACTGCGTTTTTAGTTTTTCTCTCTGACGTCAGGATTTTTTTTAAAAGGACTTTGAAATTTCAATGACTGGTTTATTTCAAAAAATTATTTTAAAAATTGAGCACATTGTAGAATAACAATATGGGTATCAAATGAAGGAGAAAAATTCTGAAAATCATAAAAAATTTAATGTTTCAGTGCAAAAGGACGAAGAGATATTGAAAATGTCCTTTAAAATTTTATCCTTGAATATCCTTGAAAATTTCTAATAGTTTTTTTTGAAAAAAATATATCTTAAGGACTAATATATACACTACCACATCCTCGAATTTCGTCTTTCTAACTTTATTAGTTTAGGATATAAAAAATGTAATACTTCTCATTATAAAACAAAGATATCAAAGTAACTCCTAAGTAGCGACACTCTTTGACAACCAGACGTCGATTTTTTCTGAAGGCTCCTGTCAAATTGTTGTTGTTCACGTGTAAAACCATCACTGTGGTGAATAAGTACACTAACTTTCAGGATTATTTGCAAACAAACCCTGTAAAAACTGTAGATTTCATGAATTTGTTAAGTGTAGTTTAAAACGATTTTAAATTTCGGACACTGACTTTTTATGCTGGCATGAGTAGGGAAAAAAAATTAAATATTTATCTCAAAAATGTGTGCCTTCCAAATATAATTATGAAACAATTTCAATAAATTTCAAATGTTTTGCAAAAGCAACTCTGCCCGGCAAGAAATATTCACCACAAATCATTGTCAGTTGTAATTTGAAATTCATCGTTTATATTTTTGCACAAACGTTGGCTGCATCACAGAACAAACAGTTCTGCGGCTGCATACAAGGAAATTTTGTACGTATGAAATATTTTAATTAATTTATACAGATTTTGCAAATTTATTTCCATATTTTTGCAGCGCAATGCCTAGAAAATGTGTCTGTGGATGCAAGGAAGGTGTGGGACTTCACCGATTTCCGAAGGAGTCCAACGAATATCTGCAAGGTTTTTGTTGTGTTATTGTAGACACGTAAAATCATTTGACTCAACCCCGTGAAGCATATTCGAAGTGTTACGTGGGAGTTTTGCTATCGGGCCTTCAGCAAATGTTGTGTGTTTGACCGCGAGCCGACGGCTCCCCAAAAGAGACTATTTTTCATGGTCCTTCGAGCCGGACCGCAGGACCCTAGCGATCTAGTGTCTCTGACCCCTGGCCACTTTTTCCGAGGCGCTCCTATCGCCGCCCCCCCGAACCCGAGTGCTCCGAGCTGTTCCTAATCAACCGATGGGAAAAGCTCAAAGTCCTCCATCATCAATTTGCCCGAAGATGGAAGGATGAATATCTCATGGATCTCCACAAACGTTATAAGTGGAAGCATCCGCAGAGAGAAGTTGAAGAGTTCCCCCCAATGAATGGCGGCTCGGCCGACGGTCCCGACAATCACGTCCGTGTCGTGGTTATCCGCACCGACTCTGGCATCCTCACAAGGCCAGTTGTCAAGCTATGCCCCCTAATAGCCTCTTAAACCCACTCGGCTCATTACCCTGCCTAGTTTCTCCCATACACTCTCTCATGCCCTACCAACTCACTATTACCCTCTAGTGATACACTTTTATGGTTTCTTGCAGGGCAACCAGGAAGCAGCAGCTGATCCAGCAATGCCGGCTGTGCCATCACCTGTACGGCATCAGGTATTGCCGTGCCTTCCTGGCGATGGCACCACAGCAGCGACAGCAGGCGGCCCGCGCCCAAAGCTACTGCACCAACTGCCTGGCGCGGTCCCACTCAACCGCTCGGTGCAGCCCCAACGCTCGCTGCAGCAAGTGCGGCCGAGCGCACCATACAATGCTGCACTTCGGCGAAAGTCCAGCCCCAGCAGCGGCACCCAAGGGCGGCAAGAAGCCGCGACGCCGTCTGCAGCAACCCGCTCCAGCAAAGCGCCCCGTGCAGCGCTCCGCCATCGCGGACCGGCCGACACGCCACCGCCGGTCGCATCAACACCAAACCAGCCGAGGAAGCAGCAGAGCTGATCGCATTCAGCGAT
Organism: Melieria picta; assembly: GCA_964056695.1. Taxonomy (NCBI): domain Eukaryota; kingdom Metazoa; phylum Arthropoda; class Insecta; order Diptera; family Ulidiidae; genus Melieria; species Melieria picta. Next base: position 101,099,903 of record OZ057400.1, on the reverse strand, counting down.
GACGAGGCCTCCACCGATGGGACCCCAGAGCCGCGCGTCGGAGCCCGCGCCCTCATCGAGCGAGCCTTGGAGGCATTGGGCCGGCTCAATGAGCAGCTCCGGCCTTAATGTTGCCAGAGGCAACGCGGGCCGCCATGTTCAAATGTATCGTTCCAGTGTTCTGTAGATCCTGCACGACTCAAATCCTCTCCCTTCCAATTCCCCTTTGTACATATGTTCCACTTCCCTAATCCACCGGCTCCGGCCGTTTGTGTCATCCACTGTAGCTTAATATTGTCATTCGTATTTTAATAGCAGAATAAAGCACACACGCAAATCCGCAATCCCGCGTATTTTCATTTATAAACGTTCCACCGATGGCTCCCCAAAAGAGACTCTTTTTCAATAAGGCAATGCGAAGTTCGGGACTTCGCCGCAGTGGTTGCCCCAGCAGCGAAGCGAAAAAAACACATCCCGTGCTCTCGTGATTGTTATTTCTGTGGCCAAAAACAAAAAGCGCTTAAGTGGACTTATCAAAAAACTGAGTTATTTCTTTGGTCAAAAGCTTAAGTCCATTAGTAAGGGAGAGGGCTGGGTTGTGAACCGGGTTTTGGTTTTTGGCTCTAACTTTTCACAGAATGAAGATATCGAAAAATCGAAGATACCGTTGGAAAGGTGAATATAAAACGCAACTTTGTTATGAAGACAGATAACCGTTTTTATTAAAATTTAACTCTCTACGTCCAATTTTCTAAGGACGTGATTTTTCGCTTTTCCAAAAAAAGGGACTGGGTTGTGAACCATCTGGCAAATCCCAATTAAAGTCGTAAAATACGAAGAAAACACCCATAATTTTTAAATAAGTTGAGAATCTATTTAATCAGGAGGCCTGAAGAGGTGGAAAAAAGTTATAATGACACCACTTAGGCTAAAAAATCGCAATGAATGCAAGTGTTCAATTTTTTCATTTTTATCCTAATCGGTATCGCAATGTTTGCATGTGAAATGCGAACGCGTTCTCATATTGGCCCACTTCAAGTGAACTCACCGCAAATCGATTAAAATTACATAAAATTACTTTATTTTAATAAATCCGGCGATATTTGGCTGTGCTAGTACGAAAAACAGGTGGTTCATAACCCAGCCCCCACAGTGGTTCACAGCCCAACCACGATGCCATTTTGGAAACTTTAAAAATAACGACACTTCCAATCATATTTCAACATAAACAAATATTGGATCGTGAAATACAATCAAACCCCTAAATAAATATGTATTACACTTACATTTTTGGAATAAATTCAGTCACTTGGATAACACTTAAAAAAAAAGCAAACAAGTTTTCGCACCGACCGTGTTACCTCAGCCGACCTGGGTCTTTTGGAGGGCACGGGTTCCGGAGGGCCGGCCGTGTCGCCTGCCTTTTCAAGCCGGCGCATAGCCATCCGCTTCCTTCTGTTCCTCCTCGCCTTGCTCCTTTTGTTTGATTCCTTAGAACCACTGGGAGGTCGTTCAGCCACCGTGGCAGCTTCCCGACGCAGGCCCTCTGGCTCCTCGGAATCCTCCGTCTCCGAAGAAGAGGAGATCGTGGTAACGACCCCGCTTTCCTCCAGGATGCGCTCCCGCCGGTAAAGGCGGGAGACTTGAGCAATGGTTGGGGCCTCCAGAATCCTTGCCCCTGCCGCCGAAGCGGGTGGATTGCCACCTATGTGGGTTCCACCTGGAGTAGCATCCATTACGTTGTCCATTGCTACGACTGGTTTTATTTCGGGACTCCTCCCTAGCCAGTTTGGTCCGCGGATGATACCCATACTCTATACCATCATTGTGGTGGACGCAACAGACATGACTCCTGTTCCTCCAGGGGTACCGAAGTGACGTCGTTTGTTCACCAAGGGCCTCCCTATCCGCCACCTGGGGACGCGTCCGATGGGAGATCAGGCAACTCCGCACGGACAAGGCCCTTTCCCTTACTATTTTCAGAAGCACTATTAAGTCGACTTAAGCTTTTATCGTTTTTGACCACAGATTTGACTCTGCTATAGATTACTGTAGTAATCGATGAGCTTTTAAATTTAAAACAAAAACAGTTGACAAATTGGATTTTACAATGCGCAACCATTTTTACAAAAAATACGTTTAAAACTCTAAAACGTGATTGCTCGAAACACCGTCCACAGAGTGGGAAACAACTCCATCGCAATCGTCCACTGGCCAAGTGCAGTGAGTGCAGCGGCGATTTAGCCGGGGGGGGGGGCGGTTACAGATTGATACAGACAGACCGGCGATACACATTTTTAAAAACAATTTTGTAAACAATGACATCTTTGTCTTTTCAAACGCAGAGCTGCAACTCAAGCAATTCAAACGTTAAGGCTTTGAGGGCAGTCAACAATAACTGAAGTAAAATCATATTAAAACACGTTGCAACAACTTATGACGTTTTTCAGCAACAACGTTTTTTTTTGCAATCAATTTTCTATAAACGTACTACAGAATGAAAGCAAAAAAAAAAATTATTTTATTTGCCAATAAACATCGAACGCACCAGTAGGCCTTGCCATGGCTTTTGTTTTGCTTTGCGAACCCTAATCAACTCTGGGGCCTGGTTTGTTCACTTTGAAAATTTGACGTCAAATCGTATTTGACTATCAAAGTGAGAACGGCATATGACGAACATGACATATAAGGCAGTTTTTCTCGTAAGTGAATATGACCAAAGAATATACAATATGTTCTATACTTTTTGATATGACATAGTCAGAACGAGGCATTATAATTTTCAGCCTTCTTGTTTCCTAAGAAGTTATTTATTACTTCGCTTAAGCTTTGCCAGGTAGCAAAGCAACGATCAGCAAACTCCTGATGCTGCAATAATTTCTTCAACTGTGGCCCATTTAAAACCCCTGGAAAACATATAAAAATTAATAGAAACAAAGTTTTACAATCGGGTAACGTACCAGCGGAAATCTTTGCATCGCTTAGTTTTGGAAAAAGTAGTTTCAAATAATTAATAGCTCGACCATCTGCGTCAAGAGAACGAATAAAATTTCGTATCAGAACTAATTTTATGTGGAGCGGTGGAAGTATTATTTTTGATGAAGGGACTAGAGGCATATGATCGATGCTGTCGCGGCCAAGTTGATGAGTTATGCGAGGCTCCCAGTTGTGGTTGATATACAGTGTAATTCACCGCGTCGACCTTTCCGTAGGCATAAAAAACATTGATTTTTTGAGAAGCCCTTTTTCAAGCCCTTAGTATAGCTACTATTTTCAAATCGCAGCACACTGTCCAACGATGAGCGTCGTAATTTATTAATTTTAATATTAGCTTCATGTTGTCGTAATTTTCCGTTGTATCTGTACCATGAAGGATAGGGACTGATGGGTGCTTGTTCTCATTATTTAACAGTACTCCTTTCAGACTTCTTACTGATGAGTCAATGAAAAGACGCCATTAGTGGCTGATCCTGCTACTACCTACAAAGTATGCTATAACTTCAGTGATGAGCATACTAAATATAGTGTACGGATCATATGCGTCTTTCACGGGCCGTGGCTTCATTCATAAACTCTGCAAATCTATCGTCGATAACACGTCTCTCCTCCTCAGTTATTTGCTTGTACTGTGACGTATCACCATTTCCGCAACATCCCAATATTCATCTGCCATTGTCCTTTTTTTTACTTATTCACACAAACTTCAAATTTCCGCACTCGATGTTCACTGTTCAATATCTAAACTTTATACGGTTGGGTTTATAAAACTTTAGAACTTTAACCCTCTATATAAAACGTAAGAAATCGAAACAATTTGTAAGCGCGTTTATGAATTTTTTTTGTCACAAAGTCAATTTATTTATGCACAACTTCGTCTTCGCCGGACGAAAAATGTGTTTGCGAAAATCGAGTGTGTTATGAGCATTTATTATTCATTTTAACTTTCTATAAATCAATTTAAATTCTAAAAATGTATGCTAAATATGGGCAGCATGCTGCAAACTTGTTGAATATTAAAATGCATAAAACAAGCCTTTATTTATAGATGTATTCATTGCATCCACCCTGTAGGAAATCGGACTGGTCCAAATGTAGTTTTTCAACTGGTTGCTTCACAGTCATAGCTGACCTCAGAACCGACTCGTTTCCTTGGAGCAAACTCACCCATTTAACGTGGTGGTGTTCTAGGCGACAGTCAATTGTCCCCGTCTGCATCCATTTGCAACTAGTCAAAGGTCAGTCCGAAGTAAAACAGTTTATAAACCAGTTGCAAAGCGACTAGTTTGCAAACTAGTTTATTCTGGATTGGTTTTCTAACCAGTTGATTTTTATAAAGGAAAATAAATCATTGAAATTTTTAAATATTTATTTTATTTTAAAAATATTATTAAAACAACAAAAATTCATCACGAATAAAAAAAATATTGGTGCACGTAAAGATGAACTTCGACTTGTTGGCACACTTCTGTCGAGACTGTTTGGGGTCTGACGCAATTCAACATCCTGACTTTGCCTGCAATTAATAAAAAAAATAAATTAATGAATAAATAATTACATAAACATAATAACATACATTTATTAATACATACCATTCGACTGCTGCTGCAATTCGCTGCTTCACGCAACCACGCAAAATTCTAACTGAAATCATTCAAGGTAAAACGTGCAAATCGAGCGAACTTCGAGTCATAGAAACAGAAAGTTCGAAAAATGCAAACATTTCTACGTTGTTGTTGTAACAAAAGTATCGCAAGATCAGCCGTAACAGAATTTTGTTGATTATTTCACCTCTGTTTCGTCTTTCGTTTCGTTTTTTCATGTCTCTTCTCGCCTATGAACGCGCACACAGAACGTGAACGATTAGACGCGAACTGACTGACTTCTGCATTCGCCAGACGAAGTAGCGCAAATGTTAGCTATTTCTGAAAATAATAGTACAAGGTCCCTAGGGACCTTTTCACTAATCCACGTACTAAACGTTGTTAAACCTCAATAAAATGTAAACTATCCCTAGAATCACTTCGAAACCAATTTTAATAGCTTTAGCACAATTTTCTCTTGGAATACATGTCTGGTTCGAATATTCGACCCTACCACAATAAAAAGTTGTTGTGAGAGTTTGAAAATCGAAAAGGTCCCCAGGGACCTTCTCACAAACAGAAGGGTTAGCTTTTCACTTTTAATTTAAAATATTTTTCTAAATTAAAAATCTAAAAATTGGCAAAACTTAGAGGAAAATATCGAAAAAGTATGTGAAAGTATGTTCCTGGACTTTTTTTATTTTAAGAATCATTCTTTCTTTGTCGGATAAAGGACTTTCTTTGTCCTCCGATATCTGCCGGTCTCTATTCTATTTGAAAAGTGGTCTAAACACCTATTTCATTTTTATTGCAAAACTAAAGGGTCCTAAAACAATTTTTACTTTTTGCAATTATCAATGTTGAAGTTACCGATTAAATGTAAAAGTTTAAGAAAACAAAATGGAGATTTTAATTCAGCAGACCATGATTAACTAGTATACAAAATTTTATTGAGTACAGACCACTCCTTCTAATTTTGTGCCGCGGTTGTATGAAGTCGAATCACTGTGCCACGCCAGGAAAAGGTAATTACATACATATTCAGGCATGTGCTACAAATCGTTTTCGTTTTAAATTCGTTTTAAAGCGAAAACGTGATGGGGTGTGCACAATTTCGTTTTGATTTCGTCACTTTTCGAAAACGAAATCGTTTGAAATGACATGTGCCAGAAAACCGAAATTCCGATTTCGTTGCGATTAGAAAACGGCTGGATTTCTATCTGCGTTTCTACTTATAAAGAAATTTTGAACGTGAAAAAGTTGTTTGCCAAAATGTAAGTGGCTTGAAAAAAATATTATTCTAAGTTTGTTAACGACGATGCTATTTCTCCTTTTCATGTTTTTTTACTTAATATGTTTGTTAAATTAAATTAAAATGAAATCAGATTATAAAAAAACAATTTGTCAAAATGAAAAAAATTAAAAAAAAAATAAAAAATTCATCATCATCAGAAGCAAAATAAATATTGGTCCTTCGAGCCGGATCCATCGGCAATTCTTAAAATAAAAAAATAAATTAATAATTTTAAGCAGCGAAAAAACGTGTAAAATCGTGCATGAAAATAAAAAATTAAACAGTATATCAACGGTCAGCAGCGTGGGAGTACCGGCATACACGGCAGCAGCGAGCGCTACGCGGGAGCACCATTATACATTGCCTACCCCCTCGGCAATTGTGTGAGTCGTTCCAGTTTTACATAATTTATATTAAAAGACGGTTGGAAAAATTTCCTTTTCTCTATATATCATCTATATACAGAGCCAACCCGTAAAACTTATACATCGGTCTTGCAGATGTACATAGCACTTATGTACATAGGCAACCGGTGCTAGTGCTAGTGCCCTACCAGCCCAGCAATACATACTCACAGCAATACATATAACCCCTGTATAGTACACTGTGGAGAAAAATTAAAGGCTGCTGGTGTACTTAGATTCCATAAGTACATTACACAAAGTTATTTGCAAACTCTTTGGAAAGTTTTTATCAATATTTATTTTGCTTCTGATGATGATGAATTTCGTTCGAACAATGATTTTTTTATTTTTTTCATTTTGACAAATTGTTTTTTATAACTTGATTTCATTTTAATTTAATTTAACAAACATATAAAGTAAAAAAACATGCAAAGTAGGAATAGCATCGTCGTTAACAAAGTTGTAGTAATCATGGGACATCAAATTTCAGGGGAAAACACAAAAACTCTGCCCAGGAACAACACATTTTTCTGAAGCACATGGAGAATCATCCTGATATTGCAAACAACTTTTCAAAAGGTGACCGTGTTGCAATAGAAGAAAGCTGGGAAGAGCTGAAGACAAAGTTGAAAAGTGTGGGACCTTCACAAAAAAATGTGAATGGTTGGAAAAAGGTATGTGATTTGAAATGGTGCGTTTTACTGTTTTCACTTTTCTTCTTTCTTTTTCGCATAGGAGCGACCAAAAGTGGCCAAGGTGTCAACAAAGTGTGTGCTCCGTATCGACTATACAAGTGTGCTACAGCATCACACTCAAAAGGACCATTCGATTTGCATGCGTTTTTTTGTTGTTGGATTCGTCTTGAGTTCAGGTTTAAACCACAACAGGTGGTAGAGCTGTGAAACTATCGATAGTCGGCACCATCGATAGTTTCGATAGGATAGTTTAAACTATCGATATATCGACGATAGTATCGACTTTCATACGGATCCATTAAAATGTATACTGGCCATTACCCATACCATAAATTTTATACATTTTTAATCATAAAAAATGTTTATAATATATATAGTTATATATATTAATTGTAAAATTGAGATCATTCATGTATTTAAAATAAAAAAATAACTCAAAATTTTTTTCAGAATTCATATACAAAAATAACTTAAAATTTTGTTGAAAGAATAAACTTTGAGATCACTTATATTTTCACTCAGGCACATTGCTCGGTGACCCAATAATTCTTATTAATAAAAAGAATCATGTCCACATGTTTTGGTTTCAATGCACATCTCCTATCAGAAATAATAGAACCAGCCTTGCTGAACATCCTTTCTGATTCTGTGGAGGTGGCTGGAATAGTAAAGTATCGCAATGCGCAAGTCATCAAATCCTTCATGTTTACGTCATTACACTGCAGGCAATAAATACGAAATACAAAACCATAAGAAATATATCTAAAGTAATTATAAAGAACGCTTACCCTCCAATATTCCAAAGGATCCGATTTTTTTGATGCATTATCTTGTTCAAAATATTGACGTAATTTAATAATAGCGTCAGATCGACTTGTTTTTGTCTTATTGGCAATTTTGGCATCTAAAAATTGAAACAAGCCTTGCTCCTCATCCTGAGCGTAATTTGATGTTGACGGCTCAGCAGTTTGCAAAGTATATAAAGCATTGCATAAGCATGCAATCTCGTTCTCCAATATTTTTGCCCCTTGATCTGCATTGAAGCTTGACCTAAAGCCCTCCTTCTTAAAACGAGGGTCAAGTAAAGTGCCAATTCTGGTTGCAGTGCGTTCTTCGTAAATCGAAAGCCTCTGAGGTGTTCATGCATGCTGCTGATTTTTGAAGACTTTGCAATAATCCGCATATTAGAGGTATTATTAATGAAATCGTTATTTTGTGACTTGAAGATACTTGTACTGTGCGCTGACAAACGGTGACAGCAATTTTGTTAAATCTCGTATAAGGTCTATATCTAACGAAGTCAACATTGGTGGAGCCTTTGAAGTATCTAGCAGCACAGTAGACACAGAATCCTTTAAAAGCAAAAGTCGTTCCATCATATCATATGCACTGTTCCATCTAGTGGGCACCTCTTGAATAAGACTATAAGCACAGAATAAACAGTATACAGAAGGTGCATCTGAAATAATTTTGCGATTTCATTTCGGACGCGGGCGGGAGCAGCAAAGATGAGGAAAATGTATATGGAACCGAGAGACTTCGGCTATTCGAAGATATTCGCGATGACTTCGGCACACTTCTTAATTCGAAGTCAGCTTTCATAATTTGCTTTATGTTGATGTGGTCAGTCGTTCGCATAATTGTGTGCGCTGACAGCGATCGCTGGCGCTGACTTCACATGCTTGGCTTTACTCGGGCACTTTGATATGGTGGTTGTTTTGGCAAAGCGTTCGCCAGTCACTTTTTCTTATGCAAATTTTGTCTGTCCGCTTCTTGTTCTTGTTTGTAAAAAAGCAAGCAAGTAAAACGAAAAATAAGAATAAAATAAAAATACTAAAAAACACATAAAAATACTAAATGATATAAACTTTAAGAAAATAAAAGGAATAAATAATGAAGAAAAAGTTATAAATACCAACTAAATAAGAATAATAACAATAAATAACAATAATTAATAATTAATAATAATAATAAATACCAATAATTAAATTGATTTTTTGTTTTGTTAATTTAATTAACAAAAAATTTCAATTTGTAAGCTATTCTCAATAGCATTTACACTTTTGACAATTTATCAATTAAAGAGCTTTTACTTTTAGAAATAGAATGCCAATTCTTGACAAATAGTAAGAACTTGACAAATAGTCAATATGGTGAATTTATTAAGAATTGGGCTGTTAATACATGAATTTGAAAAATTTATCGGTATGAATTTTATGAGGCCAGAAGGCAACGTAGCCAACATGAATGCCAACATTGCACAGCAGAAATTCATGGTTTTGTTTTTGTATCAATAAAGAACGCACACTCTACTGTACGCCTTTGCGAATTCACATGGTTCATTATTCATAGCAGTACCGAAAGTCATGGAAATTCAATTTGCTTTTAATCTTGTGCAGTTGCTCGTATTGTTTCCAATCGCCTCAGCGCATATGCAAGCAACACGCACGTTTATTTTCACACGGACACACACCCTTGCATATTCGAATTTGCAAACGGTACGCCGCGGCGCGCCGTCTCGTGCAAATCAGCACAGCACAGCTCGCAATTGATGTTCCTTGTCGAATACCCCAACAGAGAATGAAGGTGATCTTCGAAAATTTAAGTTTGCTGAAGCCAGCGACAAAACTTCGTATAGCCGAAGTACTACTGTGCCTCGTCCCCTTTACTGCTTCCCCCCGCATCCACAAACGGGCCGTACCGCTGAAACCCGCAAAGAAAATTTTCTTTACACCAGATGCGCATTCTGTATATTGTTTGTTCTGTGCTATAAGGTTTTTCAACCTTTTGAGCCGCTTTAAGTTTTTCGTATGCATTCGTAGAGCTTTTGAAATATTGTACAATCCGCTTACATTTCACCAGCACACTCTTTATCGGTTCTTCTGCCAAACAATCTTGCACGACTAGATTTAACGAGTGGGCGAAGCATGGAAGATTTTTTTTTTTAACTATTCACATGCTTTGAGCATACATTTAGCATTGTCTGTAACTATAGCCATTATCTTGCTCGTAACGCCCCATTCGTCAAAGACTGCCTGTAATGATGCTGCAATATTTTCAGCAGAGTGGCTGGTGTGACTGATAAGTTGTTTTGTGGACAAAACTGCCGTGCACAATTTCAATTCATTTGTTATAAAGTGGCATGTAACTGTTAGGTACCCTTCATTTGCACGCGAGGTCCAGCAGTCTGCGGTAATTGCACAAAAGTCCACTTTTTGCATCACTTGTGTCAACTCACTTTTAATGTGTTTATACATATCAGTCATCAGTACTTTTTGCAAAGTATACCGAGACGGAAGTTCGTACCGAGGATCAAGGCACTTCACAAATTCTTGGAAGCCTTTATCTTCAACAATAGAGAATGGCTGAACATCAGTCGCGACCATTCGCATCAGCGCATTATCTAGCACGAGCTTCCGTTTGGAATTACTTTCATAACAATCTTGTTTTTGAAAATAGGGCACAATTGTCGGCTGCAATGGCTTGGTTTCTGATGTACGACAAGATGGATGCACTCTACTTAAATGGTCGAAAAGGTTGCTTGTATTGCCACTCGTTTTATAATCTTTCTTGCACAAGCGACATTTTGCAAATTTCTTATTTTCTGATACGTCAAAAAAGTTCCAAACCTCTGACACTTTAGGTTTTTTTCGGGGAATATTTTCGGAAGCGCAAACATTTTCCTTTCTGCCATCTACACAAAACATGTGCAAAAAATTTAATTAGAATGTTGCCACTTTATTTGGCAACTGTTACTTACCATTGAACACATCTAAGTATTTCTCCATTGCTGCGGAGCCGTCAACACCAACACCACCTACACAGGCCTAAAACTATCAACAAATAACGTTTTATTACGAAAATAATAAAATTTTATTTTACTTACTCGACTTTACTATTTCGTCAGCAAATTTGTGATGAGCAAACGGCATACACATAGATAGTCGATAGTCTCACTATCTATCGATAGTAAAAAAAAAATTAAACTATCGATACTATCGATAGTGCCATCGATAGTTTCACAGCTCTAACAGGTGGCGTTATACTTTAATTCAACAGATGGCGTTCTACTTCAACGCCAACTTGACGAATTATCAGCTGAGTCGGCTACTTCAACGCCGACTTGACGAATTATCAGCTGCGTCATCATTTTCAAATAATATTCTTTGTTTTTATGATGAAGATCAAGTCAATTCATCTCCATCAATCCATCAGTGATTTCGTGCTTTGTTTCATTGTTCGTCGTTCATTGTCTTTTTATCGTCGCATTCAAGTTAGGATTGTGTAAGAAGCTCTTCTCTTCTTCTTCTCTTCTTTCTGTTGATTGTGAATTATTTGAGCATTGTTATTCGTTTATTGAGGCAAAAAGGTTCATCATATTTCATCAGAATTTCTAAGCGAATCTTCTTGCATAATGCCGGGAGTCAGAAGGCCGAATATTGGGCGCCGTAGTCGTAATATTCATAATCAAATACATATTCGTGCAATCTTGAGGCAAGCTGAAATGGATACTGCACAAGAACAAAGAACTGCAGGCATTGCTCACACGCGTGCATTGGAAACATCAGAAAAACCGCAGGTGGCAAATTACTCTCGGAGATTGCAAATACAAAGCCGTCGAGCTAATCAATCTCAGAATATATCTTCAAAATCAACATCGAGAGAATAAATATAAACGCCAGATAAGAAGTGCCGGGAAGGAATATCGAGTTGTTTCGATAGCATCGGGCGAAGAATCGACTTAACAGAGTTCACTTAACAGAATGTTAATTCTTAACATTAACAGAAACTTAACAGAGTCATAACAGCGCTTTAACAGAGACATAACAGACCCATCTACGGCGAAAATTTTGTTTTCGCCGCAGCATACCAGATACTTCGCTATATAACAGATCAGCAAAACTTCAACCGTGCTGTGTTTGGTCGACAGTGTAACGCTTTTTGCTTCTATCCCAGGGACACAAGTTCAAATCTCAAGGCAGCGGTTTTATTTATAGAAAGATACTTTCCAGTGTGGGAATTTACGATATATCGTTCAGACAGTACGGGATCTACGTACATTATATTATCTGACTTGGATTCCTCCAAAAAAACGTTTAAAAAGTACGTCAAGTGAAAGTCATCTAACCACTTATCTACAATATTTTTACTTTCCGTTATTAAAACTTCGTATTGCATCTGTCGTAATAAATGTATATATTTTTCCCCATTTGGGCTAATCCCACTACGGACACATACCAAATAATTTTCTAAACCACAGGTCAGCGGCCTATACCGCTCCTTATTGCGCACTATGCCATTCGGCAAAAATTCTAACTTTCCCTTTGGAATCCTAAGTTTTTCTTCGAACCTATTTGGAAGAATCCGGGAAAGACGTTCTGAAGCTACAAGCTTCTTGAGTCGCCGACGATCACAATATGTGTGATGGTGACTAATTTTCGTCAACTTATTTTTTTTGCGCCAGACCTCGACTTCAGCTGGCATTGATCCTATGCTTCTTGAAGCACAACGCTTGTTGGGGATTTCATGTTTTAGTTCTATACAATAGAACTCTCTTACTTTTAAGCAGACGGACAAATCTACAAATTTTGATGGGCAAACCACCAAGGGAAACATTAGAAGCCAAACATGAGCATTTTATGTTTTTGAAATGGCCTTCTACTCTGCCGTTGGTTATGTGTTTACCTTGGCTTACGTGAGCATATCCATCCTTTATAATATTTGTCCGCAATGGAAGGTAGGCCACGTAGCGTTTTTTCATGACTTCTGGAAATTCTGGACTGTAGAAAGGTTTTCTGTTTCTTCCAATTTTAGGACTTACTCGCTGCCTAACTTCCTCCTGAATCCTGATTGAAATAATTACTAATTTTGTAGTTGGCTGTTGCCTTTTCCGCGTTAAAAATGAAGCCATTATTGTCATTTTGACTGCTACTGCAGCCGTAGACAGTGCAGAGTTTTCCCAAATCGATCACAATACCTCTGAGGTTATCCGAATCCCAGGGATCCATTAACAGCTCACAAAATAGCGAAAACCACGTTTTTATGTTTTCCTAATTTTTTTCATCATACAAATACGAAAACATTTCCATAGACAACCCAATAAACATCAAAAAAATATTTCTCCAACGTTTGAGATTTCTATGATTCTCAAGTTGAGAATCAACATAATTCTCAACTTGAATTACAACATTTTCTCCAACATATGATTTCAACTTGAGAAACAGTGGAGTTACATTTGAGAAAATTTGAAAATATTTTGTATGTGGCAATGTTGCAATTGAATTCGCGAAAATGTATGTCTGGTAATGCTTGTGAATCATATGGTTTAAATTATTCGACAAAATTTTTTAAAAGTGAAAAGTGAAGTGAAGCTGGAAATAAAATAAAAGGTATGATAAAAGGATGCAAAAAATAAAAAAAATAAAAAGGGAAGTGAGGCAAGTGGTGGATCTGCTGTCGGAACGCCCAAGTACTGGGGAAGCTTTGGCACCGGGGCCGTCGACAGCAGCTGCCCGCCAAAATTCCCCAATTTTTTGTAGTGAAGACGAGGAGACTTTCTCCTCCAGCGATAGTCCAGAAGAGGAACCCTGCAAGTTGAAGGAAGAGCTGGCTGCTTGGGCGGTTAGGTTTAATATTTCGAATGCAGCCACAAATAGTCTGCTTGGAATCTTGGGGCAACATATAGGGGGTATTCCAAAAGATGCGAGAACATTAAAATCAACTCCAAAGATAGCACCAGTTGAGAAAATGGGGTCAGGAGAATATATTCACTACGGACTTGAGGATGCGCTGACCGATTTTCCTACTAAAAATTAAAATTTCGTCGCCCAAAATTAGTCTCAAAACTAATATCTATTTCTACTAATATCTATCTACTATTTGTTTTGATCTCTTCCAGCACAAGTTTTAAAAGTTTCCGGATACTATTCCTCCCATCACTTCGTTAATCTACTCAAATCGTACTCTTGGTTTAGTTGCTACGACCTAAAATAACTCAACAAACTTAGAAACTTTTGATGCGAAGGCAGATTCGGAATCAGCAAAAAAGTTGCATTAAATATAGTAGATAAGAGATTTGTGAATTGACTGAATATTTAATATTTTATTTCATTTTATATATTTTGTTATTTTCAAATTTTATTTCATTTTATATGTTTTGTTATTTTCATTTATATCCTTCGATTTTTAGTAATTTTAATTAATCCTTGTAATTTGTTTTATAAATGTTTAAGTTTTTTAACTTTATTATTAATTTTATTGTTATTGATTAATTATTAATTATAATAATAAATTATAGTAGAAATACTAAAAGCTAGTCTCCACATAGCTAATAAAATATTTGTTTGCAATGTACTTGTTGTGTTTTACATTTTTGAGGCATACTTTTAGGAAGTACTTTTGAGACCAATTGGAGAATCACCTTGAAATTCAAGTTGAGAATTATAGTTTTCTCCAGTTGAGAATCAATAAATTTTCATACAAAAAAAAATGCCCTTTTTGTTGAGAACGCTATGATTCTCAAGTGGAAATGCTGTTGAGAATTAACGTTGGAGATTTGAGAAACACGTTTGATCTCAACTGAATCTCAAGTTGATTTTCAACCTAAATGTCTATTGGGAATAAAGACTTTACACTTCGGGTTGCTCTCACTTATACAGACTCATTTCTTGCTGTCAAATAAATACCCGCTGTCACATAAATACCCGAGCCATTTAGATACATTTCGTGGTGTGTACATTATTACCCATGGGTACCCGAAAAAATGAATGTAGTATGTATCATAGAAGTCATTTCTACATACGACATTGCTTTACTGGTGCTGCCAAATAAACTTCCTACCATACTTCATGGTGAACATAATTTGAATTCTTATCGTTTGTTTATTGTGCAGCAGACTAGGCAGAGGACACCGAGAATTTAAAACTAAAATAATAAAGAAATTTGACTGATATATAAACTTAAAGAAGTGATTTTTGCAAGCGTAAGTACATTCATTGTGTTTTAAAGGTAAAATATAGCTAAGCTTTAGTTTTTCTTTATAGAAAGTGCCCAGAGAAAGACGATGTGCCTTAGGATGCCCTCCGTGTGCCAGCTACTACAACTATCCGTCCAAGGAGCTGGATTCGAATCGGTAAGTATTGATTGTGTTACCAATAAAGTGTTTGGTCGCGTGTTTGTCGTGTTTTTGTCGGTGTTTTTATGGGTCAGATGTGTGCAAGCATCTTGACCTCTGCATTGTGGTGGTGTCACATGAAGGGTTTTGTCGCGTGTTTGTCATCTTTTTTTCTGTGTTTTTATGGGTCAGATATGTGCAAGCATCTTGACCCCTGCATTAAAAATGTAAATTTCTTTACGAATTTTTACACATCAATTCAATTTGAAGTAACGCGTTTGAGTTTGCTGTTCCCGAAATGTTACCAAATCAAATATATGTGTGCAAGTGAAAATATTGTGGTAAAGAAAGCGCAATTATAAAAAAAACTACAACTACGACAACTATCCGTGAGTAAAAGTGAGACCGTCGTGCGATTGTAGTGGAAGCATGAGTGGAGGTCCATGTCCAGGAAGAGGGAAAGTAGAAAGTAGTACGAAACATAAAGAATATAAAATCATTCTCATATGTAACTAAACTATATAAATAAATTTCATACTGGCATTTGTTGTTGATGTTTGTTTTTTTAGAAGTTTTATAATACAAATAAAATAAAATTGCGTTTTAAGTTCATTGATTAGGATAATTATTAAAAACATTACTAATAATAAAGTAATTTTTGAATTTGTAACTAACAATTTTCAAATTGATAAACTATTTATTTGTAAATAACATTGCTTATTTTTCAATTTCTAGGGGGTTTGGAAAGCGAAAGATTATTTGCTTTTTATTATATTGCTTTTTCTGGCTTTTTATTATATTGCTTATTTTGCTTTTATACTGTAGTTTTCTTTGCATAGTAACCTATTGTATCATTAATTATAAATAGGAGGGAAGAATGGATCCGTCTACTCGGGGTGGATGGCCCTTTTGCATGCGAACGCCACTTCTCGCATTATATGAAATGAACAAGAAAACTGGGGTCAGATGCGGTTCCTGACCAGAATTTGACATTTTGTTCATCCACTCTGAGCGACAATAGTTTTGTAATTGAATTGGGGGTTGAAGATTTTTTGCCTTCAACTTCAACTACAGTTAAACGGGTTAATTCGCGAAAACCCCTTTTTCCACTTTTTTCTACGGAAATTCCGTCAACACCTGCTGAGCCTTTGCCTTTAGTAGATTGTAGCCCCTCAGCCAAAAAAATTAAGTTAGGAGTAAACAGGATAGTTCAGACGGCCAAGAGTCTTAGTGCAGGGACTTCTAGAAAACAAAAATTGTTAGAAGAGAATAGAATTTTAAGAACAATGTTAGGTGAAAGAGATTCTGAGCTTAAGGATTTAAAAAATCAGTTAAGCCACATGGCTTCTGAATTGAAAGCATGCAAGGAGGAGCTCAAAAGTAAGGAGTATAGATTAGTAGATTTTGGGCAAATTGAGGAAGTTAGTAGAAAGTTGCCCCCTTACATCAGTGCATGCCTGAAAAATAGTATGAAGAATAGCTGCCGTCATCCTAACGGTCGTAGGTATGAAGATTCTTTCAAGACTCTGGCTTTAGGAATATTTTTTTTATCACCCTTGTGCTATAGGCACTTGAAGACGTCCCTTAGTTTTCCAGACGAGAAAACTCTTTATGAGTTTGTATCGGATTGGCCTCGCTCCCCAGGTTGCACTAATAGCAGCATAAAATCGTTGGAACTGCGAAGCCGCGGTTTCAGCCGCGAGCAAAAGTTCGTGTCAATAGCATGTGACGAAACGTTACTTAAGCGACATCTCCAATACGATCGAAAATCAGATCGAATCATAGGCTTAGAGGATTTTGGCGATGAAAATCGTACACATAGGGTGGCTACTAGTGTTTTCACAATATTAGTGCAGGGAATAGGTGGGGAACCGTGGTCCGAACCTTTTGCATACTTTTTTGTCCACGGTGCTTGCAAAGGAGATATCGCAAGAAAATATATTTTCGATGCCATTAACCAACTCCAAAAAATAGGATTAACGGTTTGTCAATTTGTCTGTGATCAGGGTAAGAATTTTCAGGGCTTAGCCAAAATTTTAACCATTAACGAAAATCACCCTTTTTTCGAGGTTAATGGCAAACAAACATTTTTTTTTTACGATTCCCCTCATTTGCTAAAGAGTACTCGGAACTGCATTGAGAGTCGCAAAAATGTCGTTCATTTCAAAAACCAACTTGTAAAGTGGGACGACATTTTGCATTTTTATAACATAGATTAAAAATTAAATTTGAAATGTGCACATAAGCTCACTGATGCACACCTTAGACCTTCTGTTTTCCAAAAAATGAGCGTTCGTTTAGCATCTCAAATTTTTAGTAACTCCGTCGCATCAGCTATGTTTGCAATGTATAGCTCTGGAGTTTAAAAAAAAAATTATAGTAACACATTTTTAAATACCGCGGAGTTTTTAGATTTCTTTAATAATTTATTTGACATTTTTAACAGCAGTAGTGGTAGTGGAAAGCTACCTTTAAAGCAAGCTTTTTCAGGTTCGGTAGAGCAAATGAAATGTTTGCAGGATGCCGAAAGCATTCTCAATTCTATAAAAATTGAGGATGAATACGGCAATAGTATAATTGGTACTTTTTCATTTCTAAAAGGCTGGCTTTTAAATATTAGCAGCCTTAAAAATTTGTGGCAATTCTTGTCACATGAAGGTTTTCCTAGTGTAAAAAGCAGAAGATTATGCCAGGATGGGCTGGAACATTTCTTTGGTAGTGTTAGAAGAGGAGGTGGTAATGCATCAACCACCACGGCTTCCATGTTCAGCAGCCTTTTTCAAAAGTCATGGGGGCTTAGTTACGTTAATTTAGTAGTCAAAGGCAACTGCGAGCCGATGCCTGCAATCGCACATTCCACTCCAGCCCTATCTTCTGTCCCTTCTTCTGAGTACTCTAATGAAGTACTTAAACTTGTGTGCAATGACGTCTTAATTCAAGACCAATCTTGGCAGAATTTTCAAAGTTTACCTCGACCTGAACATTTATTTTTGAAAGATATTCAGGTTGATGTAAACATTGACGAGCACAATTTTTTAAAAACCAGCGCGATGGCGTATTTTTGTGGCTATTTGTACTTAAAATATTTTCAAATGCACACATGCTCGGAGCCACTACCTTATTTTGGTGAAGATGAAGTTTCCGAGCGCTTCCTCTTTACCCTAGAAAAACAATATGATAAGTGCAATTTGGTAAAGCCACCAGAACAGTTTATTTCATATATTGAAAAGTTGGAAGAAATGTTCTGTGAACGTTTTAATTCCGAAGCACATAGAGTAGGCGTAGGTATATTTCTTTTTGATGCACTCCACGATATCGAACCCTTTGTTTGTTGCAGTAATTGCAACACGGACAAACTTCTTGCTTTATTTGTGCGAGTTAGAATTTATTTTGTTTTAAAGTTTTTTAATAAAAAACTCTCTATTCCTATGTCCAAACATAAGATTTTGCGTGTATCGCATTTGTAGTTTTTTAAATAATTTTTTTTTGATAAAGGTAGAACTAACACTAACACTAATGTTTGTAATGCTACTATCATCTTAAAAAACCATAAATTTTCAGTGCAGTTTTTCAGCGAATTCATTTAAGCAACTTGACGGAATTTTTGTATAGTACAACTCGTGTAAAGCCGCTCAGGGTGGATTTGTATAGATTGCTTGTATATATATATGCTTTGCATGCTACTTCTTTAATTTATAAGTTCTCAATGTATTTATATATGACATGTATATAATGTGGCACATGTAAATATTTTTGGTGCTGGTATTACACAAATGTATTGTTATATGCACTTGTACTTATATATAATTGTTAAGTTGTTGCACCTTCTAACTTATATGCATTTGAATTGCTTTATTATTGGTTTTATATTTTTATTATTAGTGCAATCTATATGTGATTAATATGTTCCTTCTTATTTTTGATGCACATTTTGCATCTTTTGTTTTATGTTATTGTTTTATAAATATGAATTATTGATTTTCTGTTCATTGGTGAAATCTATTTTTTTGTGCACATTTTGCATCTTTTGTTTTATGGTATTGTTTTATAAATATGAATTTTTGATTTTCTGTTTATTGGTGCAATCTATATGTGATTTATATGTTCCTTATGTTTTATGAAATATTGTAATGGGTGAAATATGCCTACAGGGGAACCGAGCACCCAAAAAAAAAATTCGGTAACGCGCCTATTTTGCATACCTCTATGGTGGTGGGGAAAATGCAAAGATATTTATAATAGATATATCTATTACGTGTAATAAATTTTTATTATTAAGCATATTGTTATGTACATTAGTTACTTGCAATAAAAGGAATCTTAAAATATTTGTCGTTTGGATTGTACACGTTTGCAAAACAAAAAATTACAATATATCAACTTAGCACAATACTTCTCAATTTTTTGTTTTTCGAAATCACCCCGGGCGGCAACAGGTTGACGATGAAATATCAAATCCAACAGCTGATATTTTTTCACCACAACTTTTACCAATTGGCAGCACAAAATTTCTATGCAAAAGGGAAGCAGAATAATGCAAAAATATAACAATATGAACGAACCAAAACAATTTTGATTACTGGCAAACTTTTTGACATCACATTTAGATTACAGAATGAACACATATTCTTGTTCCGGCAGCGATTTTACTGTAAATCATAATTTTGTGCACAAACATCCATCCCCGAAAAATTTTCAAGCAGAAAACAGCTGATTGGGTTTCACCACGAATTGCTAAATTGAAACTTGTATGAAAAATAGCCAATAAGCAATGCAAAATTATAGCAAAATTGAATGAGCTATAAGCAACTTTATGATCGCGTTTTTCTTAGATATGAATAATTTATTGATAAATATACAGTAAGATGCTTCCGATTGCTGTTTTATTGGAAAACTAATTATCATTTTCCGGCAGCAAAATAAGTCGCTCCGGACAATAGATAAATAGAAAAACCAGCTGAGCGCCAATTAACCATGAATTGAATGCAAAATAGAAAGGAAATTTGTATGGCAGAATGCGAAAGTTTTACGTAAAATAACAGACAATCGACGCATTCTAAGACATTGCAGGGCACGCGAACCACATATATGTAAGGGAAAGGGCTGGGTTGTGAACCAGGCTGGGTTGTGAACCATTACTGTTTTTTCTTTCCCTAATTGACATATCGCCAATCTTTCAACTGTCAAGTTTGTCTTTTGATATGACTCTGCTTTTGTGGTTACACCGAAGTGTAAACACGTATTGCTTGTGGCAGCTACAGACATCGTGTTCGAAAATCGATTGCGAAAACTTGTTTGCTTTTTTTTAAAAGGCTATCCAAATGACTGAGTTTATCCCAAAAATGTAAGTGTAATACATATTTATTTAGGGTTTTGATTCTATTTTACGATCCAATATTTGTTTATGTTGAAATATGATTGGAAGTGTCGTTATTTTTAAAGTTTTCAAAATGGCATCGTGGTTGGGCTGTGAACCACTGTGGGGGCTGGGTTATGAACCACCTGTTTTTCGTAGTACATTTGTACTACCACGGTCAAATATCGCCGGATTTATTAAATTAAAGTAATTTTATGTAATTTTACTCGATTTGCGGTGGGATCACTTGAAGTGCCCAATGTGAGAACGCGTTCGTATTTCACATGCAAACATTGCGATACCGATTAGGATGAAAATTCAAAAAATTGAGCACTTGCATTCATTGCGATTTTTTGGCCTAAGTGGCGTCATTATAACTTTTTTTTCACCTCTTGAGGCCTCCTGATTAAAGAAATTTTCAACTTATTTACAAATTATGGTTGATTTCTTCGTATTTTCCGACTTTAAGTGGGATTTGCCAGATGGTTCACAACCCAGCCACTTTTTTGGAAAAGCGAAAAATCACGTCCTTAGAAAATTGGACGTAGAGAGTTAAATTTTAATAAAAACGGTTATATGTCTTCATAACAAAGTAGCGTTTTATGTTCACCTTTACAACGGTATCTTCGATTTTTCGATATCTTTATTCTGTGAAAAGTTAGAGCCAAAAAACAAAACCCGGTTCACAACCCAGCCCTCTCCCTTACTATCGGAGATGTTCAGAGTGAAAAACATTTATTCCGGCAAGCCTTTTCATATAAAACCAAACGCTTTCAATTTTTTCCCCGGCAACCAAATTGCAAACAGCTGATTTCTTTGCTCTCACAGAGTTTTTATCTTCGTTATCTAGATAATCACACATATAGGAAATTTCAGCTGTTTTTGGCAAAATGAGCGAGTGTAATGTCTTATTAGTCTTTGACATTTCTTTCACCTTTCCTGCGGATGACACGTCAAAGCACTCGCTGATTTCGCAAGTGACATTGTGTTGGTAGTGGGATATGCATACCTTAAGCAAAATCCCATAGTTTAAAACGGATTGGCCTTCTTCTATCAGCGAATGAGTCAGATTGATGTAATCAATCAAGTCCATGCTGTTATAGGCCGCACATGCAGCATTTAAAAATGCTAGGCTAAAGTCCGTTACGACGGTGGAGAAAATTGGCCAAGCTTTTAGTTCTACGCATCTATTCCTAAAAGCACTCAGCCAATACTGGATTGAAATTGCACCATGCTTTGAAGACACTCTTTCGGCAATCGCAAACGTTCGGTTGTTGTGTGTTTTTACAACCAGAGCATAGTAATATATGACTTTGTTCGCCTCCTTTAAATCACGTACTATGCTCCCTGTGGCGTCCAGGTGTCCCAAGTTATTGGTTAAACTTGAATTTTTTATGCGTTCTATTTGCCGATCGCTATATAAATGAATGTCAAGCTCTCTTGATGCATTTTGGACGTATATATCATTTGATGTATGCTCTTCATCCATCATTTTAAGTATGTCCACAAAATCATATTTTTCGAAGTCGTTCGACTTTAAAGCCTCACTTCGTAGTTTGCATATAACATCATCCGAGACAATATCTTGCAAATTTTTGTGTTCTTGCACGACATCCAGCTGTGCTGGCTTGGCGGTTTGTTCCCGATATTCCTGCGGGTAGATAGTAATAATTTGCTCCTTTAAGAATTCCCGTTTTTTACCGCGAACTTGTGCTGTCATATAATTTATATGATTTTTTCTCCTTTTATTTTGATCAGCCCTTCAACAAAATCTCGATTGTTTTCCCAAACAGGAATGATCCAGTAACTTTATCCAAATTTATGCCAAATCAAAAAAAAAATTGGCAACAGCGCAATTTTTTTTGCGTTCGCTTTAGGGGTCCAAAGGAAGCTTAAATTCAAAAATTAGTCACCCTCACCCCTTGGGAAATTCCGCCATCTTGAATTAAAGGGGTGAGTTTTTATTCTGCATGTAACTCTCTTTCTGGTCATTTTTCGTAAAAGATGTAAGAGTACAAAGTTGTTGAGATGAAAATTTTCTACAGAAATGGTCCTCTGGCATTTTTTGGTCATTGCATAATTAGCGTTGTTAGTAACAAATTAATCTTCAAAAATGGCCGGTACACTTTTTGCAATTGTTTTCGTGTATTTTTATGGTAAAATTATGCAACAAAAAATCATGATACTTTGTAATTTGTTGCAGAATTGCATAGTTGAAATTGTAATAAACAATTTGAAGCGAAAAAAATTTTATCTATTACTTAATTCGGAGATTTTAAATAAGTGACTCATTATACTCGGGATCATTTTAATAACAATTTTTTTATAAATAAATGTTTCCTTACGTTACCGCACTCATTTATTGTATGTAACTTATTTCCACACCACCTTTGAGGTAAAGTTCATTTGGCGCGTTTTTTTAACGTGGATCCCCAAGAGGCCTATACCACGAATTTTTTTGGGTTTCTAATTCTGCTTTTCTCTAGTTTTCTGTCATGTTCGGTTTTTTTATTGTTTTTTCGCGTTTGAACTCAGGTGTTTGTTATTTTTTGTGTCGTTTGCTGGATGACTCGGGATACTCTGCTGTTTTTTTTTTGTCTTCGTCGTGAGAAATTTCCTGTTGGTAGCTGCTGAAGCTGTAGGATTCGTCAGCATCCTCAAGTTCACTGTCTTCATTTTCGGCGGAGGTTTGATCAGGGCGATTCTCGCAGTTGTTTTCACAATTCGCACACAGCGTGGTGCACTTGAGTCCAGCTTTCCGACATCCGCACGCATTATGGCAGCCGGTGGTGCACTTGCATGAAAGTTGTTTCAATAGCGCTGCTGGTACAGGGTTGAAATTTTCGGCATAAACAGGTACCCAGCCACGTTCACTAGGAGTCCAGCCCCAGTCCTCGGCTCCTTTATCGATGTCCAGCCAGTTTTGAATTTGGTAATATGTTCGGTAAGAGTGTTGGGTTGCTACCACCGATGTAGCGGTTGGTCGAAAGTTACTATGCAGGTGTTTTGATTGCAGGCCTTAGTTTTCTCGACAGCACACAGAAGCACACAGAAGAGAAGTTAGAATGGTTTCATAGTCTGATGGAGGATTTTCAATGAAGGGAAAGTACAATACTTTTGATTTCTCGAAATCCATATGTTTCGTTGCTGCTTCCATGAATCCATTCCAACCAGGCGTATTTCTTGAAATCATGGACCACTTTTCAAATAACCATAGAAAATCTCCTGACGTTGGTACGATGTTGCTGCATTTTTCATCTGAATCAGTAACCTCAAGGACGACCAATTTTTCTAAACCCTCTCCTTTATTTTTCGAGTAATCTTGCAATTCAATTTTTCCGAACTCAACGATTTCAGATGATGGAGTTTCTTTTGTTTCTCGAATGATTTCATCTGCTTTTTCGATAGCATTGTGGGGAGTAACGCACTGGATTCCACCCATGACATGAAACGTGTTGCGGCCATCTATGGTGTTAATATTGAAATCAGCGTTGTCAAAAACAAATTGCGAAAAAGCGGATGGCAGTAAAGCACGATCGGCTTGTATTATTGCAGAAGTTTCATAATGACGAATTTCTTTGTAAGACGCGGAAACACCAACTGATGACAGTACGTCGACCAAAAGTCGGGAACCAAACTGCTTGTATAAAAAAACCCCTACTCCAATGCGAATTTGAGAAAAGAAAGAACGAGGTCTGATGGCGTGAATGTACATGTGGGAAAGTGTAGTGCACACGCGTTTCCATGGTTGTATATCACCTTTTTTCCCATGAAGTATGGATTCTTCAAAAAAGAAACGAGTTTTCGCAGGAATGACACTATCAACTTCGTCTAAAAACGGTCAGCTGATGGATACGTGGTCGTGTCGAATTGCTGTGAACGAATTTCATTGCGCAAAATTGCAGCAGCTTTTTTTAGGACGCGTATTTCCTCTTCATCTTGATCAACGCATCGCGAGTTGTACCAGTCGTTTGACAGTATTTTGTGACCCACATTTTTGAAACACATAAAAGATGTCTGTCCTTTTGTCTCGAAAAAATTGATTTTTTTCCAAATTTATCCTGCAAGCGAAGTTTAACGGTAGCCATGCTGGGGCGATCATCACCCTTGATTTGATTTATCAGATAAGAAAGGGGAAATTGACATTCATCTTGATTTTCCCTCAGAAAAGAAAAAATCTCCTCCATTGCCTCGTCAACGTTCGAAGAAACAGGTCGACCCGGCGAATAAACCGATTTTCTTTTGAAAATTGCACTGTGACATTGTCGATGATAACGCGCTTTTTTCGCAACCAAATCTGGAACATTATCTATACGTGAAATAACCGAGCGTGCGAATTCATCTTCTCGGCCACTTAAATTTTTCAAAATCGTCTGTTTCACTATATTGCTGGACACTCGAGAGATTTTTTTATCGTGTCGCGAGTCTTCTGCAGCATTTTTCTCGCAATATAAACACAAATTTTCAAAATCGAAAGTGGACTCTACTTGCGATTGTTGTGATGGGTCAGGATCAGTAGTAGACGATTTTCTTCGACGAGCTGCCTCGCGCGATGCTCTCCTGGGATCTCCGTAACGGCGAGGCCGTTGGCGCCGAGTCTTGGCGCCGAGTCTCGCTTCCTGTTCCAGAATATTACGATATTCGAAATAAGATATTTTAAACGTCTACAGAGAAATTTCGTTTTGAATAACTTGAAATTTCAATCGAAATCGATCCCTGCAGAGTTACATGCAGAATAAAAACTCACCCCTTTAATTCAAGATGGCGGAATTTCCCAAGGGGTGAGGGTGACTAATTTTTGAATTTAAGCTTCCTTTGGACCCCTAAAGCGAACGCAAAAAGAATTGCGCTGTTGCTAATTTTTTTTTTGCTAATTCCTATAGTTACTGGATCAGAATAAAAACATGAAAACTACGGCAATTTTCATGTTTGCAAACAAATTTTACTTTAAACAAAAATCTAGTTTGCCTTTGCTTTCCTTTAGCCACCATTATACAGTTTGTAAGCTCTTCAAGCTGGGGCTTCAAATAATACAGATAATCGATTTTTAGTTCTAAATCGTTATCCACCAGTTTTTCGTACATGCCTTTATCTAATTTAAGGCGCATCTCAGTTGTAAACTGATTAAGTGCAGATATTTCGTCCTCTTCCTTTCTCGCTTCATTGGCTGTGTTCTGTTCTTCTGAGAACTCTTGTATTTCCGTTGTAGACTGAAATACTGGTGATATTTCCATTTTTTCTTCCTTTCCTTCACCATTATTTCCATGATGAACTGTGTTTGTTTCGTTTGTTGTGCTTTCATTTAAAAACTTTAGTATGGAAGCATAATTACGATTATAATAATTTCTTATAAAATTATAGGCGCATAGTCATACTCGAAATAAACTACACTTTAAGATCAATAAAGTATACTTTTAAATAAAGTAGGCTCTAAGTCAATCATAGTCGAGTTAGAGCATACTTTAACGCTTAAAGTATACTCTAAATTTAAAACAAGCAAAAGCTGTTGCTAAACCAGTTAGCAATGAGTCAAAATGAGCAGAAATTTCACTTTTTCAAAATACTCTAAATTCAAAAAACGAAATAAATCGAAAAAAAATGTAAAATGGTTCATTTCGAGGAAATCGCAAGAGATTTCAATATTATGAACGACGACATTGTGCTGAGACGGCGAAAAGTATATGAAAGCCGGATCGATCCCTTCGAGTTCGATGACGAGGACTTCTATAGTCGTTGCCAGCTCGATAAAGTTGCTGCTCAGTTTGCAATTGATGTTTTGAACATTCAAGAACCAAGCAGCAATAGAATACAATTGTTTTCTTTACCCCGTAAAGTAGGCAATAATTTTCAAATCAATCAGCTGTTTGTTGTTTTCTTTATGTCAGAGATGGGCAGATTAATCCTCGGAAAATTTTGCAGTCGATTTTTTAGGCTGCCGTTGTTTTTCACAAGTAGTCGACCGTAGTCGTCCATTTTTAACTGCTAATTAGTGTTCAGGAAAACAAATATTGCAAAATAATTGATTACAAAATAAATCGGTATGGGCATAATTCCTAAAATAAATTCTCATTTGTAACTCCGAATCGCTAGTTTTTGCAGAGTTGCCGTTGCTTTCGTTTGCTGTTTCAAAAAGTCGCTGCTACGTAGAAGCATGTTCTAAGCTGACTATGGTAATTGAAAAATTAAAGTCGACTTTATCTTTTTAGTCTTTTGCTAACTAAAGCCGGCTTTTATGCGAGACTATGATTATGCGCCATAATCTTTAAGATTATTAATATTAACAAACTTAAATGATAAAAACAAGCTTTTAATGAAATCGCTACTTATCTTTTTATTAATCAAATTTTCGTTGATATTTACAGTCCCTGTTGATTTTATTGCCGCAAAAAGGTGATTTGCAAAAGTCTTTGGAGTCAACTCCGAAAGAAATTCACATTTTGCCTGAAAAATATATTTCTTATGGTTAAAATGTATAAATGAAAACAGTGATCACAAACGAAAACGTTTGTCCATCTATACTATTATATAAAAACTAATTTGAGGTTTGATCCACAATCGTTGTTTTTTAATGAACAAAACTTGTGGTAGGTAACGTATTATCGGGATCAGAGCCAAATATTGAGACTATCACGTGTTATATCTTCAGCACATCCACCTTCTTAAAAATTTACAACACTCAGAAAGGAATAGTTGCACAAAAGTGGAGGACCGCAACAGTGATTCCTTTACCCAAGCCTGATAAACCAAAAGACAAACCTTGCAGTTGTAGATTTATTTCTTTGCTCTGTTGCGTCAGCAACATTTTTGATTTTTGAGATTGTCTTGGCTTCTGCAAGTTTGTGTCAAATCTCTTTGATGTATGATTTGTAGTTCAAAGTTAAAAACTTAAGGTACGATTACACGATGCGTGCAAGGCACGAATTTTTCGTTATATTGAACAAATGTCATTCGTTCACTGTGTAATATAATGACGAACGTGTACGAATGTTGACGAATTTTAAGTGCGTGCGCATTCGTCTCGAATAAAAATTCGTTCATTGTACGCACCGTATAATCGTCCCCTTTGTGTCATATAATCACTTCTACAATAGTTTCAAAAATTCGTGCACGCATAATGTGCACGAATACAATTTTCAATTCGTTCAAGGCATTCGATAACGAATTTTATATCATTGTGAAATTTCAAAATAATTTGCTTGACTTTTTTCAAGTCCAAAATTGGGAATCAGGACTGCTGATATGTACTTTTGTAAAGCGAATTTGCAAATGTGCATGCATTAAAAATGTCGCCATCAGATGATCGCCCATTGCATCCAACATCAGCGTATATGAATTTATATTCCGTGTCACATATAGCCATAAGCACAATGGAATGGCTGCCTTTGTAATTATAGTATACGCTGTCTGCATTTGGTGGAGCGATCATACTGACATGTTTGCCATCAATGGCACCCAAACAATTGGGAAAATTCCAAACATTTTTGAATTTTTCCTCAATTTCTGCCCATCTCTCTGTGCTTTCTGGTACCTATAATGAAGGCAAATATATAGAGCCCTTCCCGCGATTTTATCGTATGAGCCATTTTTACCGAAATTCTTTTTTTTACCGATAACGATAGCACTATAAATTAGTCATCAGTCCCTAAAAGCTCACATCTCTACGATGAATCGCTACGAAGTTAGAGGAAAAACAATTTTATCGTATGCCCACTTCATATTTTTCCTTCTTTTTTTGTGCCCGCGACTAGCTATGCGTTACGATAAAATTGCTCTAGTTGCAAAAAGTTAATTTTTAACTTTATTAAAAAAGTGTGTTAAATTTTAGAGGGAGAGTTAAAAAAACTGCTTGTTCTAAATAAATCGTACAATTGAGAACATTTGAATAGTGAAAAGTGAATCTATATGCATATAATTGTTTATCCTGACTGACTGATTCATCATCGCCCTGCTCAAACCGCTAAAGCTACAAATATGAAATTTGAACTGTAGGTACATATTGAAAAATCAACTTCCGCTAAGATGGGATTTTTTAAAATTCGGGGTCTAAAGGGGCAAATCATGGGTTAAGGTGTTGTATGAAGAAATGCGATTTAATAGGCTTATTGATTTAAAATTTGGTGAAAACACTTCAAATAAAAAATAATGCGACACGTATTTTTTATTTTTTCGAAAATCAAAATGTAACGGTGTGAACCAAGGGTTAAGGATCGTATACGGAAAGTCTACGAAAAAATATGACTCGATAGGCCTTTTGACTTCAAAGTTGGTGAAAACACTTGAAATCAAAAATATTTTGACACGTGTTTCTCATCTTTTTCAAAATATACAGGGGTGAACCAAGGGTTAAAAGTTTGTATGAACCAATATGTTTTTACGCTTTTTGACTTCAAACTAAGTTAAATGTTTGTTTATTTCAAATGTGAAATAATTCGATACGTGTTTTTCATTTTTTCGAAAATCGATATCTGACGAGGCTAACGATGGGTTAAGAGTTTGTATGGCGAAACATGATTTAATGCGCCAATTGACTTCAGATATGGTGAAAGGTGAAATTATATCTCAAATGAGAAATAATGAGATAAGTATTTTTTTATAAAAATCTAACGGGATCAACAAAGGGTTAAGAAGAACTTGATTTATTGGCCTCATTGACTTTAAAAGTGCGTGCAAAGCCACGGGGCCCTGCTAGTCATGAATATTTAGATTTAAAAATTGATGGAATGACCAAAGATGTACTAGTTCAAACAGAAGAAGAAGATAGTATTTAATTTTTTCTGAAAGAATGTATCGTATTTCATAAATAAAACTACACTAGATCACCTATGAATTACACTATATCAATCTGAAAGTAACAATATTTTGTATTCAATAAATGAAAATACATTATACCAAGGAAAACATTATATTTACTTAGAAACGATTTTATCGTATGTGCCACTGCAATATTTGAATCGCTCATAATAGT
Source organism: Melieria picta (assembly GCA_964056695.1). Classification (NCBI taxonomy): domain Eukaryota; kingdom Metazoa; phylum Arthropoda; class Insecta; order Diptera; family Ulidiidae; genus Melieria; species Melieria picta. The sequence continues at coordinate 101,070,517 of OZ057400.1, read as the reverse complement.
GCCCGCACAAATTATCGTATGTCCAAAATAACACCGTTGCGCTTTGTTGAAGTCACTAAAATTACCTATTCCAAGTGTGAAACCCTAAATAAAGTGTGTATACCAAAAATCATGCAACTATGTTGCGCCAATGCAGAGAAAACCAAAAAATACGTCTCCTGTAAAATTTGGTTTTTGGCTCATACGATAAAAACGCGGGAAGGGCTCGATATGTTGACGGAATTATTAGAAGAAGGTCGTAATTTGTGTATCCTTGTGAAGGTTAGGGAATTCTTTGGCATAACCCTACTCATGTAAAGTATATATTTAATTATTTACTTTTAAATAGCATGCAGACAATGCAGTGTATATGGCATCGAGCACCTCAGATATAATTTTTGAAATATTGCATTGTGGTATTCTGAACAAGTACTGAAATGAACGAAAATGAATTGCCGGTCGCCAAAAAATGTAATGCCAAAGCCAAGCGCGCCGCGGGTCGAATTGCGAGACAGGTGATCAAACGACACTTTGTCCATTCTATAGAAACTAAAGAATAGCCGCTGCTCCATTTGATCACCGACCGACAGCTCGCGTAACAAGTTTTCACAGACTCCTTGTTCATTTCTTTTTTTTAGCCACGGCGAAACCCATGTTGAACGTGGGCGCCTTTTCCCCTCATTTGCGTCAAGAAGAAGTAAAATAGCCCCAGCAATGATGCAAGTACAGTGAGCATTCTATACAAGCAACTAATCTGAACCAATTTTTTCAAAAAAGTTTCTTATGTAGAAAAAGTTGCTTATATAGAAAAAAGGAGTATAAATTTTAAGAAAAATCAGTTTTGTGATTTATAGATAAATAAGCAGTTTTATATTTTATTACATAGTTAAAATAATATTAATTAAGTCTTTTAAGAACTGCTTTTTCTCGAATTCGTCGCAAAAACAAGATCTCATTGCTTGTAAGGTTATTTTCCTCTGCCCATTCTACCGCGGTGTTGAAGGAATCTATCACATTATCGATGCAGATTCTGCTCTCTTCTTCCATATGACCCTCTTCGTTCGCGATGCTCTCGTCATTTGCTATTTCATTTTCTCTTTCAAAAAGTACGCTTCTCTCGTTGCTACCAGTCGCCCATTCCATTATTTCGTTCTCAGTTAAATCATTTTCGATTACCAAATTGTACAGTCTAGTCAGGGGGATATCGTCCTCTTCCACAAAATGATTTTCCGGTATATTAAATTCTATTGCGTCGATCGATGAAAACAGATGTTTAAATGAACTCATGACAACGGATCGTGGGACATCATTCCAGGCTTCAACTATCAAAAATGCCACGTCTTTTAAATTAATATTTTTAAGAGCTGAGACCATGTCGTTATTGCCGTTTAATTGCTTTTACTGGTAAGCCTTTAGCTTCTAAGTGACGAGAAACTTCAGGGATGAATAAATCGTTGTACCACTCCTTAAAAAGCGCAGAAGTTTGCCAAGCATTTTTGGATGATTTGTAATACAGTGGTAAATTTACATTTTTAAAACACCGAGGATTTTTAGATTTTCCAATCATCATCAAATCGAGTTTATGCGTCCCAGTTGCATTTACACAAGGCATAATGGTGACCCTTTCCTTCATGGATTTCCGTCCTACAGCAGTTTTTTCGAAAACGGTAGCGTTTGTTTTCTTGTGCAAACCTTTGTAAACCAGACCGGTTTCGTCACAATTGTAGATCTGTTCCGGTAAAAGCCCATTTTCGGCAATAATCTTTTTGAAATCGCTTGTAAATGTAGCAGCACTCTCAGCATTGCAGGAAAGTTTTTCACCGGAAACCGTCAAAATTCTTATGCCGTGGCGTTTTTTGAATTTATCAAGCCAGCCATCACTGGCTGAAAATTCTTCGTGTCCATTGAGTGACCTTTTTAAATCTAGTGCTTTAACTTTGAGCATCTCGTTTGAAACCAATTCGTTTGCTTCTCTCCGTAGTAAAAACCATGCGTATAGTTTATCAACAAGATCAGGATTTTTTAATGGCTTCATTCGCTTAATTTTTTTTTGATTAACATACGTTTTTGAGGCGAATTCTTCCAAGTTTTCTTTATTATTTTTTATCCTCGTTAAAGTCGACTTATGGATGTTGTAGCTTCTGCAGATCTCTGTCGGTGTCTTGCCATCTTGGAGTTCATTTAAAATTAATAATTTTGTTTTCAAAGAAATTGATACTCTGCCTTTCTTCTCCATTTTTACGGAAGAATGAAAATTAAAATGAAAAATAAAACTATGGTTGCTTGTACAGAAATTTTGGAATAAAAAAAGTTGCTAATGCAGAGGTTGCTTCAATAGAATGTTGCTTGTGTAAAGGTTGCTTATAAAGAATGCTCACTGTATTTTCTATGTCCTGCGACTGCAATCTCGTCATGTCGTATTCTGCGTGAAAATTGTATTTTAAAAGGTTTTACTTCAATAGTTCAATTCAATTACCAATACCTGTGGTATTTTTGTCCAACAAGAAATGCGTTCGCACTCGCACACATTTTTTTTAAATTCGGGACGCACACGAATTTTCAAATCCGTATAATATATGAACGAATGTACATAAATGAAATGTGTGAAATATTTTTCAAAATTTATTCCCCACATTCGTGCACGAACAAAAAATTCGTCACGCATAAAAATTCGAGAAGTTGAACGCATCGTATAATATGTTCCAATACACAAATTTATTTCGTCATATTTTGGGCAAATTTTATATGAATTTTTGGGACGAATTATTCGTGCATTGGACGCATCGTGTAATCGTACCTTTAGAGTTCAAACAAGTATGAGAAGAATAGGAAATCACCTTCATATCACATTTGCATCCATATTTCCACAGATTTCTCCTTTAGCGATGTGAATGGCAAGCAGGCTGCAGCATCCCTTAGGGTATTGAACTTTAACGAGCCCGGCGGCCTGTAAACAGCATTTAAATTGTGGCCATGCAGATGTTGACAGAAAAGCGTTTCACTTTTTTATTTCACTCAACAGAAACGGATGCAGCAGTTACAGTAGTGTTATTATACGATATTATAGTGTAATTTTTACGATTCTACAATGAAATTGTAAAATTACAAATTGTTTTGCAATTTCCACACCACCCAGGGGGGTATGCAAAATGGCGCGTTACCGTTTTTTTTTGGGTGTTCGGTTCCCCAGTAGGCATGTTTTCACCCTTACATATAAAAATAATATTGTGCATATATACATGTAGGACAAACAAATGCAACCCTGTTTTACGAATAGGTGACTGACAAGGACGGGATAAAGACAGAGAACACGAACTGGACGACGCGTGGGTTAAGCTAACGGGTTTTGGGAAAACGGTGAATATTCGAGTGACGAAAGGACAAGGAAAAAGCAAGAGATCAGGGATTTCATCGTAAAACGACCGAAGGGAGCAGACCGCTGGACCGCACAGTTACTTTAATTCAGTTTGCATAATTTAATTCAGTTTGCATAATTTAATTACTTTATATTATTACAATAAAGATAAGAAAAGAAAAGAACCTATAAAGTGGGGGCTCAACCGAGAATTGTGTAGTGAAAAAAAAAAGAGGAAAAGCGGTCCAGCGGAGCACCCAGGCGAGGTGCAAGTGCGAGTGTTGCAGAAGTTCCAGCGGAGCGCTAACTAAGCGCGCTAAAATTGTGCCAGCGGAGCACCCAGTCGAGGTGCAAGTGTAAGTGTTGCGGGAGGTGCCAGCAGAGCGTTTACTAAACGCGCCAAAATTGTGCCAGCGGAGCGCCCAGTCAACGCGCAGGTGCGAGAGCTTTAATAAGCGTCGGCATAGCAGCAGCGAAATCGCAGTAGGCGAAAACTCAGCGTAACCCTAAGGCAGCAGCAGCAGCGCAGAAGCAGCAGAGAGCGAGAAGAAATCAACCCCTATTTGTAGCATCGTCATATGCAAAGGAAGACGGGTAAGCGAAGGCAAGCAGGAAAGCACGAACAGCGAGGCAGAAGGTAAGATGACGAATTTGAATTTGTGAATTTTAAAGTATGAAGTAAAGCTGTTAAAGTAAGAAGTAAAGCTGTTAAAGTAAGAAGTAAAGCTGTTAAAGTAAGAAGAAAATCTGTTAAAGAAGTAAAGCTGTTAAAGTAAGAAGTAAAGCTGTTAAAGTAAGAAGCAAATCTGTTAAAGTAAGAAGTAGAGCTGTTAAAGTAAGAAGCAAATCTGTTAAAGAAAACGCAAAACTGTTAAAGTAAGAAGCAAATCTGTTAAAGTAAGAAGCAAAGCTGTTAAAGTAAAAAGCAAAGCTGTTAAAGTAAATAAGAAGATAATTTATAGGAGCTGGAGGGAAGTTGGTTAGATATTAAAAAAAAAGGGTTTATATTCTTAAGTTATACAATTTGTTAAGATGGACGTAGACGCAATAAGGACGATGACAGTTACCGAACTGAAAGACAAACTACGGGAGCTGGGAATGACTATTAGTGGACAGAAACGGGATTTGCAGAATAGGTTGTTGGAACATTTGAACCTGTCGCTAAACGAAGCCAACTCGGACGTGTCTTACCAGTCTGTTCACGAAAATGAAGTCGAACCAATGCTCTCCGTGCCTCCTCGTGTCGTCGTTCAGCAGCAGCAGTTCACATTGAGAGATTTAGGCGATGCATTAAGCCCATATACGGGAGAAGAAGCAGTGGATATTCGGCAGTAGATCGAAGAATTTGAATTGAATGCAGAAACTGTGAATTGGTCGGATTTACAAAAATATTTGTATGGCAAGCAACTTCTGAGAGGGGCTGCAAAGCTTTTTATTAGGAGCCAAGTCAATATCAATAGTTGGCCAACCTTAAAAGCAAGGCTAATTGAAGAGTTTGGGTCGAAGCTGTCGGCGTCGGATGTTCATCGAATGCTGAAAAACAGGCGTAAACACTTCAACGAGACTTTACGCGAATATCTCTACTGCTTGATGGAACTGGGAAAACGTATCAACCTGGATGAAGCCAGTCTCATCGACTATTTTATCGAGGGAATCCCCGATTCAAGATTCAACAAGACCGTGCTGTACCAGGCTCAAACTATCAGAGAGCTTAAGGAACAGATAGTTTACGAGAAGATTCGTAAGACGCAGTCAACGTCCGACAAGACACGCACGACTTCGTCATCGAAGCCTCATGATACACAATCAACCACGACAAAAGAGGTAGTGAAGAAATGTTTCAAATGTGGGGATAGTTCACATTTCGCCGCAGCATGTACAAGTCAACAATATAGGTGTTTTAAATGTAACCGTATGGGACATCGTTCGTTCGAATGCAAAAGCTTTCAGAAAGTAGAAGCTAAGAAAGAACCAAACCAAGTTAACACATTGGGAGGTAATTGCCTAATTGGACCTGGACTTCAATTCAAGGACGTAAAACTAAATAATTTTAAGTTCGAAGCGCTTATTGACTCAGAATGTATTCTCAATATAATACGCTACGATACATTGTTAATGAGTGGTATGGATGTGAAGTTAAGCAACGACAAAAGGACTTTGTACAGCGCTTGCGAGAATGAGATCGCTACCGAGGGAAGTTTTACAGCAGGAATTGAGGTAGATGAAATGTTTCTCAGCGTAACGTTCCACGTAGTCAAAGAGCAGAATATTAGATATGCAGCTATCCTGGGAAGCGATATTTTGAAGGAAGTCAACATAATCTTGACGAAGGAGAGCGTCATTTTCAAAAGAAGGCTAGAAGATAACACAAAGGTGGTAGATGAAGTTAAGCAGGGCGAGACAACAAAGGAAGAGGCACCACCTGAGAACAAAGGATGGATAAAAGAACTTGATGACATATGTATCATGGATCAAAAGCAGACACTAGACACAGACACTGGGTCACCTGAACAAGAGTAAAGCGGAGGAGGTGGAGGATATGGTGAAACAATACGTTCCGGCGAGAAATAAGGCATCACCAGTACAGATGAAGATTGTACTGGAAGATGATACTCCAGTCTACCATCGACCTAGACGAATGTCTTTCGAAGATCAACAGTTTGTCAATAAACAAGTTGAGGAGTGGTTAAAAGAGGGGATAATTCAGCCTAGTTATTCCAATTACGCTTCACCGATAGTCTTGGTGCCAAAAAAGGATGGGAGTAAGAGATTATGCTGCGATTATAGACGTTTAAACCTTAAGATAGCAAGGGACAATTTTCCGATGGCTATAATAGACGACGTGTTGGACCGACTTCAAGAGGGTAAGGTGTTTACAACTCTTGATTTGGCCAACGGGTTTTTCCACGTACCCATTGAACTTGAATCGCGGAAGTATACAGCGTTCGTCACACACAATGGGCAATACGAGTTTTGTTTTGTGCCATTTGGGATCACGAACTCACCAGCGGTATTTTGCAGATTCCTTAATGCGGTGCTGCGGACGTTAATCCAGCAGGGAATAGTCATCATGTACATGGACGATTTGATAATACCAGCAAAGGACGAAAACGAGGCTTTACGGAAACTGAAGGAAGTATTATCTGTGGCATCTTCCAACGGGTTGCAAATCAAGTGGTCAAAATGCCAATTTCTGCAACGAAGCGTCAACTTTCTTGGTTATGTCATAGAAGGTGGAACCATAAGAATCTCCGAAGACAAAACCATAGCCATCCGTGATTTTCCATTGCCCAGTGATAAGAAGGGTGTACAAAGATTTTTAGGACTTACATCATACTGTAGACGTTTCATTCGAAATTTTGCAACAATCGCTAGACCTCTGTCAGATTTATTGAAGAAAGAGGCGAAATTCCAGTTGGGTGAACAGCAAGTAGCAGCGTATCAGCAGTTGAAAGCCGAGTTAGTGAAGGCCCCAGTGTTGCAATTATTCTCTCCTAGTGCAATCACCGAAGTTCATACGGATGCCTCCAAGTATGGGTATGGTGCAATCCTTATACAAAAGAATTCGGAAGACCAACAATTTCACCCGGTTCAATACATGAGCCGGAAAACCAAACCAGTGGAAGAAAATTACCCTGCATACGAGTTAGAAGTCCTTGCGATCATCGAGGCGTTACGGAAGTGGCGGGTTTATCTCTTAGGAATACGCTTTAAGATTCTAACTGACTGCAACGCCTTCACAATGACACTAAAGAAAGAAGATGTGCCTCCGAAAATAGCCAGATGGGCGTTGTTTCTTCAGGACTTTGACTTTGACATCGAGCATAGAGCTGGAAATAAAATGGCTCATGTAGACGCCCTGAGTAGAATGTACTGTTTAATGCTGGAAGATTCGTTAAAATATCGGCTTAAGCAAGCACAGCTCTACGATGAGTGGACAAAAGCTGTTCGGGCAGTATTACAGAAGGATGACTACCAAGATTTCTATATGAAATATGACATATTATTTAAAGACCCAACTAGAGAACTGATTGTAGTACCAGCCGCCATGGAGGAGGAAATCATCAAAGCGGCACATAAACAAGGCCATTTTGGTAGTAAAAGAACGCGAGAAAGTGTGGAAAAGACATTTTATATACCAAACCTGAATGCCAAAGTTGCGAAGATTGTGGGCAGCTGCGTGGAGTGCATCATCACAGACGCGAAAGCCGGCAAAAAGGAGGGTTTATTAAATCCTATCGACAAAACGGATGTGCCATTGGACACATATCATGTGGATCACGTGGGACCGATGCAATCCACAAACAAAAATTACAACTATATTTTCGTCGTAATAGATGGGTTTACGAAGTTTAGCTGGCTTTACCCGACGAGGAGCACAGGCGCAGAAGAGGTGGTTGATAGGTTGACGAAGCAATCGATGCTGTTCGGCAACCCTAGAAGAATCATCAGCGATAGAGGAGCCGCGTTTACGTCATCGTCATTTCGGAAGTACTGCGAGGAACAAAACATACAGCATCTTTTAATCGCCACCGGTGTCCCCCGAGGAAATGGCCAAGTCGAGCGCATTCATAGAATCGTCGTTCCAACATTGGCAAAATTATCGTTGCAAAATCCGTCAAACTGGTATAGGAATGTGGGCCGAGTGCAACAGGTCATCAATAGTACGCCGCCAAGAAGTACTCGTTTTGCACCATTTACAATATTGACTGGAACTGAAATGAAAATGATTGATGCAGAGAACATTCGTTACCTTTTGGAAGAAGAAAACATACAACAGCTTAACGAAGAAAGGGATGAAATCAGAAAAGAAGCTGCAGAAAATATTTTGAAAATTCAGCAAGAAAATCGACACGGTTACAACAAAAATCGTAAACCCGAAATGGAATACCGAGTTAACCAATTAGTAGCCATCAAGCGAACACAATTCGGTACTAACATGAAGTTAAGGCCGAAGTTTCTGGGTCCCTACCGTATTGTCAAAAAGACTAATCACGGACGATACGAGGTAGAAAAGGTCGGGGAGCATGAAGGGCCAAATAAAACATCAACAGTGGCTGAGTTCATGAAAGAGTGGTCGGAATAATTCATTCGAGGTCGAAAGAACCGCAGGATGGCCGAATGTAGGACAAACAAATGCAACCCTGTTTTACGAATAGGTGACTGACAAGGACGGGATAAAGACAGAGAACACGAACTGGACGACGCGTGGGTTAAGCTAACGGGTTTTGGGAAAACGGTGAATATTCGAGTGACGAAAGGACAAGGAAAAAGCAAGAGATCAGGGATTTCATCGTAAAACGACCGAAGGGAGCAGACCGCTGGACCGCACAGTTACTTTAATTCAGTTTGCATAATTTAATTCAGTTTGCATAATTTAATTACTTTATATTATTACAATAAAGATAAGAAAAGAAAAGAACCTATATACATAGCAATTATATAAATAATAATGAAATTTAAATAAATATATAATATGTACATAATTATACTGAATAATGAAATTTAAATAAATATATAATATTAACATAATTAGACTGCTACTACTATGTGTAAACATAAAAAAAAAAAACATTTTTGAACAACACTTGACAATGCACCATAAAATCTGTGGTCAAAAGTAATAACAGCTTAAGTCAAAAATTACTGTTTAGAGCAATCACGGTTTAAAGTTTTATACGTATTTTTGATAATCCAATTTGTCAACTGTTTTGTTTTAAACGTAAAAACACATCGATTACATGTACATTAATCTCTAGCGGAGTGAAGGGAACATTATGGTACTAATCTGTGGTCAAAAACGATAAAAACTTAAGTCGACTTAAGACATCATTGAGTTAAGGGTGCTCCTTGGATGTTCCTTGTGCTGCTCAAAATAGTACTAATGGACTAACTCAGTTTTTTCTTAAGTCCTCTTAAGCGCTTATTGTTCATTGTTTTTGGCCACAGAAATAACAATCACGAGAGCACGGGATGTGTTTTTTTTATAAGCAATTATTTCACTTCGCTGCTGGAGCAGCCACTGCGGCGAAGTCCCGAACTTCGCATTGCTTATTATCGCTGTCGAACACACAACATTTGCTGACGGCCCGATAGCAAAACTCCCACGTAACACTTCAAATGATTTTACACAACAAAAACTTACGGATATTTATTGGACCCCTTCGGAAATCGGTGGACTCCCACACCGTCCTTGCATCCACAGACACATTTCCTAGGCATTGCGCTGCAAAAATATGGACAAAATTAGCAAAATCTGTATAAATGTAATTAAAACATTTCGTACGTAAAAAATTTCCTTGTATGCAGCCGCAGAACTGTTTGTTCTCTGATGCAGCCAACGTTTGTGCAAAAATATAAACGATGAATTTCAAATTACAACTGACAATGATTTGTGGTGAATATTTCTTGCCGGGCAGAGTTGCTTTTGCAAAACATTCGAAATTAATTGAAATTGTTTCATAATTCTATTTGGAAGGCAACAAATTTTTGCGATAAATATTTAATTTTCTTTTCCCTACTCATGCCAGCATAAAAAGTCAGTGTCCGAAATATAAAATCGTTTTAAACTACACTTAACAAATTCATGAAATCTTAGTTATAACGGATTTTTTCAAATGACATCATTTGCGTACAAATTCAACGCGGCGGAAACACGTTTATGCGGGCAAACTCCCGGCCTACTTTGTTATTCGAAACAGCAACTTTATAAAACAGCAAACAAATACAACGGCAACTCAACAAAAATTCGCGATTGGGAGTTTCAAACTAGAATTTATTTTCCGAATTTTGCCAATAAAAATTTGTTTTGAATCAATTATTTTGCAATATTTGTTTTCCTCAACACTAAGAAGCAGTTAAAAGTAGATGTCTACGGTCGATTACTTGTGAAAAGCAGAAGGTAGCGCAAAAAATTCGACTGCACAATATTTCGAGGATGATTTAAAAATTGCTGAAAATTGCTAATTGCTAAAAAGCTGATTGATTTAAATATTTTTGTTTACTTTGAAGGCGACAAAGCAGGATGCCAGACGTAAGAAATGTAAGTAAATTTGTAGAATTTGCATGTAACAGCTATTATACGATTTTTCAAAATCATCTATCTAAATTATGGAAGAAATCGGGAACGGAATTGGACGAGCCAAGAAAAAGACTGCTTGCGGGAATTGTTACAGAGCCACATAAACATCGCTGAGAGCAAATGCAACGATATGTCGCTAATACGAAAGATGCTTGGGAGAGTATCCGGATGGAAATACTGTCATGCGGATTCAATCGGGACATACCCCGATTCAAGCAGCAGTGGATGCGGATGAAGATGGGTGCCAAAAAGGCTGTGGCACAAGTCAAGAGGGCGACTGTGGCCACAGGGTATGCTGTCGCCATTCCAATGCTAAATGAAGAGGAGGAACAAATTCAGTCGATGATTTCGTTCGATCTTCAAGAGGACACCATTTTAATAGACAGCAATACCACACCATCAACGCATATCCGTATGGGCAGCCCAGTTCCTTAATGCTAGCCATCTCAGACAGCTGGTGATGGCGCTGCTTGCAGTACTACGCTTGCAGCTGCTACCGTACCTATACGCAATGAAGGACTTCTTAAACGGTTGCAGAATCTTCCGAAGCAGAGCACAAGCAAAGACGATGGCATCAAAGAAAGACAACAGCAAATTGCAAAGGAATCGGGGCACACCGACGAGATTCATTTGCTTCGGATAGAGCAACTCTGTGCTGAAATTACTCATCAGTCCCGGATGCAAAAACGTCAGGAAGAGCAGTCGGATGAGCTGCACGCCCTAAAGTGCCATCATCTTCGCCTTCAAATAAGGCAGCAGGAATTTCTGAACGAACGTTCAACATCTGTTACCGCTCTTGGAGAGCAGAATAATTTAATGCAAAAACAAGGGTCAACAAATTTCTACTTTTTCTAACCACTTCTGGTTCTGACATCATTATTAATGGGATAAGGGGTCGCTGATTTCGAATCCGAAAACCGTTTGTAAAACTTAAAAAAAAACCGGCGTGTCGCTTTTCAGGTTTTCCCATATTTTTCATCGTAATTTCTAAAAAGATCGTAAAAGATAATTCCTGGAAGCATACAGCCTTAATGAGGGCTTCAAAGTATACAATACAATACTAAAATATATCTCAGCTTGGTGAACTTCTTTTAATATTTAACTGGGCGCTCAGTGTAAGCATAAAAAATACGAGTTTACTTTTTGGCGCCTTACCCAATTAAGCTTTTCCGCCACTAAAATGAACGCGTAAAACTACGTCTCTGTGCGTTCTTTATATTCCAGACGAATACACAAATACCTGAAACGAGCAGCAACCAGACGCAAACAACAACAACAAAACCACAGTAACTAAGGCATAAAAATCCTACAGCCCACTCAGTCAATATGCGACATGATGAGTATTTTTCTTCGCGGTTATAAATTGACTTCAACGCGCCGCACAGTGATTCGACTCCATACAACCGCGGGACAAAATTAGAAGGAGTGGTGCGTTCTTCATAAAATTTGGTATACTAGTTAACCCTCAAGCGGGCAAGCCCGCCTCCAGGCGGGGTACAGCAAAATGCGTTTGCTGAGTAGGCGACAAACTTTATTTATTTAAATATGGCTGATAATGATTTGGAAAAGTTCCCTTTAACTAACGGTATCAATTTTGTGACCATAAGTGAGCTACTTTTGGTTTAAAACCCATTTGAAGTGAGAATTTGTCGAATTCGGACGAAAATAATTATTTTCACGAGTATGAGTTTTTCATTTAATAAAAAGACTAATAACATTGGACATTGAAGCTGCAGAAAATTTCAGTAAGTAAACCAATATTTGTATTTGTATATAATTGATTTTGTTTATGAGAATTATAATTGGGAGACCTACAGCCACCCCCTAAAGCAAGACCGCCTGCAGGCGGGGCTGCCGTTTTACGTCAATGTTGCACAGCGCCTGCAGGCGGTCTTGCCGGTTTACGTTAACTTTGTTTATAGCTTGCACTGAGATGCTTAGGATGTATTTACTTTGTCTTAGAGATTATAATACTCTAAAGGAGGCGTGGTCGGTATAGAAAAATATACGTATTTTACTTTTAGATAAATTTCCATACAAAAATAATTAAAAAAAATTGAGTATTTCAATATTTACCATACAATATGTTTGTTTTTGTGTATTACAGGTTGATTGTATTAAATGCAACTTATATTTGTATTTCAGCAACACCAAAGACTGTTTTTTTACTTTTCACAATAAATGACATTGCCAAACATTTACCATCACTTCTTTTGATTTTCCTACCTTCTCATCACTTGCTTTTATGCATCTGAATATGCTGTATTTTCGGCAGCCCCGCCTGGAGGCGGGCTATTTTTAAACACACCTAGCCTTTCTCATGACGAAATTAACCAACTGTAATTTTTTTACTGCAATACAAAATTGGCCTGCTAGAGGGTTAATAATGGTCTGCTGAATTGAAATCTCCATTTGGTTTTTCTTAAACTGTTGTAGTTTGGCAATGCCTGAGACTTAAATATGCAAATTTCGTCATTTTTAGAAAGCTACAGCACAGCGTGTTGGCTAGATTTTTCAGATTTTACATTTAATCGGTAACGTCAACATTGATAATTCCAAAGAGTAACAGAAATTGTCTTAGGACCCTCTGGTTTTGCAATGAAAACGATAATAATCGATGTATGTTTTGCATTTTTGCAGATTTTATCAATTTTTCGTGCTGATTGCATACTTTTAGGGATAAATTAAATACATGTAGGACAAACAAATGCAACCCTGTTTTACGAATAGGTGACTGACAAGGACGGGATAAAGACAGAGAACACGAACTGGACGACGCGTGGGTTAAGCTAACGGGTTTTGGGAAAACGGTGAATATTCGAGTGACGAAAGGACAAGGAAAAAGGAAGAGATCAGGGATTCATCGTACATCAGACCGCTGGACCGCACAGTTACTTTAATTCAGTTTGCATAATTTAATTACTTTATATTATTACAATAAAGATAAGGAAAGAAAAGAACCTACATACATTTTGTCGAAAAATAGGTGTTTAGACCACTTTTCAAATTGAATTCTTTTCTGAGATCGGAAGATATCGGAGGACAAAGAAAGAATGCTTCTTAAAATAAAAAAATCCAGGAACATACTTTCACATACTTTTTAGATATTTTCCTCTAAGTTTTGCCAATTTTCAGATTTTTAATTTAGAAAAATATTTTGAATTAAAAGTGAAGTACAAGCCTACGCTTTGCAAATTTTGAGAAAACATTAAAAGCGAAAATTACCACATCATTTCTTATTCTATATTGAAAGTTTAAGGAACTTCTTGGTAACCATGTATTTGGAAAATTTTTTTTACTCAATAGACTAAAAAACAGAAAATATGAGTTTCAATTTTTTTGAGAAAAAAGTTTCAACTTTGAGCCGCTTTTGCACAGACACTAATTAATTTTTTGCACAGATTTTTTGGGGTTTTCTTAGTTGTAGTTTTTTCTTTCAAATGACATCAAAATCGTTAAATTCAGAGACCATAAATTTTTTGAATTTTGTCTATGGAACGAATCACTGTGCGCCGCGAGCATTGAAAAACTGGAATGCTTGGCAACGACATCGCCAACAACAAAAACATTAACCGCACTGATGGTTGCAACAGCAGCCAAAATACCAACAGTTGGTCGAATTTGTTTTCTATAAATTAAAAAACTTTTCACTCGACACAATACGATCAGCAACACTTGCAAACTCGACCGTCTCCCCAACTCTGAATTGTGCTGATTTTTCAATGCTTTGCATGTCCACACACTGTCGACGTGATTTCGCTCGCAACTGTTAGGGCGATTATTTGCTGCTGAATCGATACAGCGCCACCAAAGGTCGAGCGTCGTGTTGTGTTTGCCACTGACAGTTTTTTTTATTTTTATAATAGGGGTATTCACACCGACGAAGTAAACGAGCTCGGTGTGAATACCCCTAATATGAATGCTATATTTTTGTTGTTATTTCCGGCAAAATAAACAAAACAAATCTGAAAACGCTTCGCGGTCACTTTCGTTTGTCGCTTTGTAACGAAGGTAATTGATATGCGCTGACAGAGCAGCAACCAATGTTAGGCCAAATTCATCAGCAAATCTGCATTCGAAAATATTTGTGTTATTTTTGTTGTTATTGTATCAGCCGCCTGCTGTTTATTTGGCGTTGAAATTTTGCGCCACTCTATCCTTTTAACTTCATTTGCATATTGTTTTGAGCCTAAAATTATGCAGAGTTAATTTTTGTTCATAAAATTTTCCAGCACAAATGTTGCCACATAATTCGATAATTGCTTTTTGCTGGATTTACATATTTTGTTTGCGTAGTTTTCATACAATTTTCAGCTTGACTGTGGAACTTCTGTTGGGCGGTTTCAATTTATCAGTAGGAAATTTAATTGAACAGCCAAAGTTACGATTTACTTATGCGACTAAAATGTTTGTACTTTTGTAATAAAAATAGATTAATTTTACTAAATAAAAAACAAAAGAACAATTTTCATTGCTGAATGAATATAAAGAAGGTGGTTATGATGGCTGCTTCTGTATGGGACAGACTTAGGAAAAAAAATGTAACTATGAGTGGAAATTCCTCAAGCAATTAGACGCAGAAACCCATTGTACCTGAGGCTAAGAATTAAGAATTTGACAGCAGACAAGAAATGGCAGGAAAAATCACCATTTTTCAACAAACGAATTTTACTTTAAGTAAATACAGAACAAACATAACATAAATAAATACTTATCAACCCTAGAAGGGTAATCTTCGTCGATTCGACGAACACCACATACATTTCTTCAAATTTCTCCTTATTCTCCGATCTGATTGCTTTCTCTTTTCGTGTGATCTCAGTTGGCGATGTGCTTTTGCGATATACTTTTTGTAATTGAATACGACTACTGTACATTGAATTTCAGTATTTCAAAATGTCTCGAAATGCGGGGTTATTATTATTATTGATGGGGAATAGTGCACTGCGACCTAAAAGATCTATTGTACCCCCTTCATGGACCTACAGTTCATCCGTAAGTCCAGTATCCGAGAGGAATTTTAGTATATTACCTAAACCTCTGGAAACCCAGTCCGTACCTGGTATAATAAAGCCCCCAGGTGTTTCTTTCGTTTGTGCATAAGTACAGGGCATTCTCTTAGTATATGCATTGCGGTTTCATTTTCCTTTTCATTTTCGTTCTCGCGAATTCCTAGTTTAGTTAGATGACAGTTTAATCTACAATGCCCTGTAAGGATACCTGTAATTATCCTTAGATTATTCTTTGAAAAGCTCATGCATTCCTCGAATCTTTTCTTATTATACGTCCTGATAATCGCCTTGGAATTTTCTAGTCCTGGTTGGTTATCCCAGTATTGATTCCTATTGAATATCTCGTGTTTCCTGGTTAGGACCGATTGAGCTCCTTTTTTCCAAGCCACAAAATGGTTCTGGGCCGACGAAGGGGTAGAAGCGCCCCTCCTGCGGGGTTATCAGAAGAATTAATTGCAAAATTTTGGAATTGGTTAATTAATTAATTATTAATTAGTTAGTTAGTTAATTAGTAAGTAAGTTAGTTAAGTAGTTAATAATAATTGTATAAATTATTTACATTTATTGATTGTTTTGCTTTTCATTAGTTTTTTTAAGGAATTATAATTGTGTTTCTGTCTTCATGGAAAAGTTATGTTTTGTTTTTCACTTTATTTTAATTTTAATTATTTTTTTAATTTCTGATACTCATTCTGATCTCAAAAATAAATGTACCTCAACAAAAATTACTTAAAAATACACAAATAATTTTTAAAAATATATACGGTGCGAGTTATTTACAAAAAAATGTCTAAGTATAATTATATAATGAAGTTTAAGTTTATACGATTTCGAATTCTTCCAAAAATTGGAGTTGGATACGACTTCGTCGATTCGACGAAGATTACCAACAACGTACGTAAAATATGATTACCCTTGTAGGGTTAATAACAACAATTCATTCATTTTTTTTGAAACATAAACATAAAAAAATCACCCTTTCATACCTTACTCGCTAATATTCAAAATTAAATAATATATGCTAAAAAAAAGTTTCTTTACATTGGTGGCATCTAAATTACTCCTCCTTTCACTATATATCTGGTACACAATAAAATGTAAAAAATATTCTAGAAAGTTTCGGTTTCGGCCATTTCTTGTCCGAAACCACTTATTTGGTTATTCGGCCACATTCCGCGACCAAGCCACTGTTGCACAAAAGATCAATTTCGCAATATTGCTTAATATGCACTATTGTCCTGTTGCACATGATCCATTTCATATAAACAATCTTAATGTTTATTCAGGCGCATTCCTACGCATAGAATCAATTACACAAAATGCATGGTAGGCAAATTGGCCCCTTCCAGAAGATTCAATCCACTCTATGTCAACAATAAGAATAATGTAAAAGCAGAGGGCGGCGTTAGAATAAGTCAGTTACGGATTGAGCCGCAACCCTGGCAGTACCTGTTTGCACACCAGAAATAAAAACTCTTTCGATAAACTTATAAGTGCTTTCAACATATAAGAAATAAAACTCTTTGAAAAAACGCATAAGTGATTTTTTATTATTTAAAAAATTATTAATATATCAAAATTAATATATCAGAAAAATAAAAGGAAAAACAAAAATTACTATAACTTCAGAAAATAAAAGTAAAAAAAGGAAAAATTACTACATGTTATTTGTTGTTAAATAAAATTGTGAGTAAACATCCCAGACTTTTGCAAATCACCTTTTTGCGGCAATGAAATCAACAGGGACTGTAAATATCAACGAAAATTTGATTAATAAAAAGATAAGTAGCGATTTCATTAAAAGCTTGTTTTTATAATTTAAGTTTTTTAATATTAATAATCTTAAAGATAATTTTATAAGAAATTATTATAATCGTAATACTAAAGTTTTTAAATGAAAGCGCAACAAACGAAACAAACGCAATTCATCATGGAAATAACGGTGAAGGAAAGGAAGAAAAAATGGAAATATCACCAGTATCTCAGTCTACAACTGAAATACAAGAGTTCTCAGAAGAACAGAACACATCCAATGAAGCGAGGAAGGAAAAGGAAAAAATATCTGCACTTAATCAGTTTACAACTGAGATGCGCCTTAAATTAGATAAAGGCATGTACGAAAAACTGGTGGATAACGATTTAGAACTAAAAATCGATTATCTGTATTATTTGAAGCCCCAGCTCGAAGAGCTTACAAACTGTATAATGGTGACTAAAGGAAAGCAAAGGCAAACTAAATTTTTGTTTAAAGTAAAATTTGTTTGGAAACATGAAAATTGCCGTAGTTTTCATGTTTTTATTCCTGCTTGGGAAAATAATCGAGATTTTGTTAAAGTGCTGATCAAAATAATAGGAGAAAAAATCATATAAATTATATGATAGCACAAGTTCGCGGTAAAAAACGGGAATTCTTAAAGGAGCAAATTATTACTATCTACCCGCAGGAATATCGGGAACAAACCGTCGAGCCAGCACAGCTGGATGTCTTGCAAGAACATAAAAATTAGCAAGATATTGTCTCGGATGATGTTATATGCAAACTACGAAGTGAGGCTTTAAAGTCGAACGACTTCGAGAAAGATAATTTTGTGGATCAAATGATATATATAGGGTGTTTTTTTTAGAGGTTTGTTTTTCGAATAGAGATAAAACTGGCATTTTGTGGTCAAATCTGGCAACTCTAATGTCATTTATGTTCAGTTTGGTTTGCCATTTCATCATGAACAGGTTGACAAAAGAACAAAGCTTGCAAATCGTGCAAATTTATTTCGAAAATAATGGTTCAGTTCGCGAAGTTTACCGCAAGCTCCGTCCATTTTATGGTCGACATAATCGTCCATCAGAGCAATTAATTCGGTTAACCATGGGTCGTTTTCGCACTACGTTTACTCTATGTGATAATACGCATCCGCAGACACGTCGAACAGTGCGCACCGAAGAAACAATTGCCGCTGTAGAGCAAAATGTTGAAGAGGACCCGAATGAATCGATTCGCCACCGTGCACAGCAATTGGAGCTTTGTCCATCAACTTTATGGAAGATTTTGCGCAAAGATCTTGGCTTGCGACCTTACAAGATCCAGCTTGTGCAAGAATTAAAGCCGCGAGAGCATGCAATGCGTCGTGATTTTGGTGTATGGGCCGAAAATGAGATTGATCTCGATGCTGATTTTCATCGCAAAATTTTGTTCAGTGATGAGGCTCATTTTTGGTTGAATGGCTACGTCAACAAGCAAAATTGCCGCATTTGGAGTGAAGAGAATCCACATGAGACCCTTGAGACGCCATTACATCCACAAAAACTGACTGTTTGGTGTGCTCTATGGGCTGGTGGAGTCATTGGGCCATACTTCTTCCGAAATAATGCTGGAGAGTCAGTTACCGTTAATGGAGACCGGTATAGAGCCATGATAACCGACTATTTTGTTCCCGAATTGGATGGCATGAATGTGGATGAGTTGTGGTTCCAACAAGACGGCGCTACATGCCACACAGCGCACGTCACAATCGATTTATTGAAGGAAACATTCGATGAGCGCATAATTTCGCGGAATGGACCTGTCAATTGGCCACCAAGATCGTGTGATTTGACACCATTGGATTATTTTCTTTGGGGATATGTGAAGTCGCTCGTCTACGCCAACAAACCAGAAACGTTAGGGGACTTGGAAGCCAACATTCGTGGCGTTATTGCCGACATACGGCCCCAAATGCTCGAAAAAGTGGTTGAAAATTGGACCTGTAGAATTGGCTTTATTCGAGCCAGCCGCGGCGGCCACATGCCCGAAATCATATTTAAACATTAATGGCATAAAATTATCCTTCCAATAAAGCCAAATTGATGGACATTAAAACGATTTTCTTGTGTTTTATTTCAATTCGAAGTTCTATACCTCTAAAAAAAACACCCTATACGTCCAAAATGCATCAAGAGAGCTTGACATTCATTTATATAGCGATCGGCAAATAGAATGCATAAACAAATTCAAGTTTAACCAATAACTTGGGACACCTGGACGCCACAGGGAGCATAGTACGTGATTTAAAGGAGGCGAACAAAGTCATATATTACTATGCTCTGGTTGTAAAAACACAAAACCACCGAACGTTTGCGATTGCCGATAGAGTGTCTTCAAAGCACGTTGCATTTTCAATCCAGTATTGGCTGAGTGCTTTTAGGAATAGATGCGTAGAACTAAAAGCTTGGCCAATTTTCTCCACCGTAGTAACGGATTTTAGTTTAGCATTTTTAAATGCTGCATGTGGTCAGATTGATTACATCAATCTAACTCATTCGCTGATAGAAGAAGGCCAGTCCGTTTTAAACTATGGGATTTTGCTTAAGGTATGCATATCCCACTACCAACACAATGTCACTTGCGAAATCAGCGAGTGCTTTGACGTTTCATCCGCAGGAAAGGTGAAATAAATGTTCTCATATTTGTATGATGAAACAAATTATGAAAACATAAAAACGTGGTTTTCGCTATTTTGTGAGCTGTTAATGGATCCCTGGTATTCGGATAACCTCAGAGGTGTTGTGATCGATTTGGGAAAACTCTGCACTGGCTACGGCTGCAGTAACAGTCAAAATGACAATAATGGCTTCATTTTTAACGCGGAAAAGGCAACAGCCAACTACAAAAATAGTAATTATTTCAAGGACTTTGAAGGGATTCAGGAGGAAGCTAGGCAGCGAGTAAGTCCTAAAATTGGAAAAAACAGAAAACCTTTCTACAGTCCAGAATTTCTAGAAATAATGAAAAAAACGCTACGTGGCCTACCTTCCATTGCGGACAAATATTATAAAGGATGGATATGCTCACGTAAGCCAAGGTAAGCACATAACCAACGGCAGAGTAGAAGGGCATTTTAAAAACATAAAATGCTTATGTTTGGCTTCTAATGTTTCCCTTGGTGGTTTGCCTATCAAAATTGGTAGATTTGTCCGTCTGCTTAAAAGTAAGAGAGTTCTATTGTATAGAACTAAAACATGAAATCCCCAACAAGAGTTGTGCTTCAAGAAGCATAGGATCAATGCCAGCTGAAGTCGAGGTCTGGCGTAAAAAAATAAGTTGACGAAAGCTAGTCACCATCACAAATATTACATATCCCGGATTCTTCCAAATAGGTTCGAAGAAAAACTTAGGATTCCAAAGGGAAAGTTAGAATTTTTGCCGAATGGCATAGTCCGCAATAAGGAGCGGTATAGGCCGCTGACCTGTGGTTCGGAAAATTATTTAGTATGTGCCCGTAGTGGGATTAGCCCAAATGGTGAGAAATATAGTCATGTATGGCACACTCGCCACAGCAAATTAGCAAATTAAGTATCAAGTTTAAGCTCGGTCTCACGGTTTGTCACGTACGTTTCCAAGAGACCGAGCAGAGCAACAAGAAGATTTTCTTGTTTGCTTTGCGAATGCAAAAGTGCCGACAGTGCATTTAGGCAGACCAAACGGAGCAGCAATAGAATCCTCTTGTTTGCTTTGAGAATGCAAAAGTGCTAACACTGCATTTAGGCAGACCAAGCGAAGAGGCACCAAGATCTTTTATGTACATTAGCAAAATTTTTGAAAAATAAAGTTCCAGTTTTTGATCACCTGGTGATCTGATTGGTTTAGAAATTACAATCCCAAACGTGAAAAAAGTCAGGGAAAATCCGAAAAAGTGACACGCCCATTTTTTGCTAAAACGGAAACTAAGTTTTAAAAACGGTTTGCGGATTCGAAACCAGCGCTCTCTAATTACCCTAGAACTGATGTCAAACCCAGAAAAGCCGACCAAAAGTCGAAATTTGTTGCCCTGTGTAATCAAAACTACTTAAATAACTTAATATTATATTATAAAAAAGAAGTTTTATTTACATTGGTGGCATCTAAATTCTCCTTCTCATCCTTTCACTATATATCTGCTCGGCCGCACTAACTAGCTGTGCACTCGCTACACAATAAAATGTAAAAAACAAATATTTTAGAAAGTTTCGGTTTCGGCCATTCGGGCATTTTTTGGCCGAAACTGAACTGAATTATTTTGGATCTCCGATGATGATTAGGTATGGCAATCATATTTACTGGCTCTATGGATAGCGTCTCGTGATTAGAACGACCATTCGGTGAAGGTCCTTTCTTAGCAATTTTAAAAAGAATTATCTTATCTTCTTCGTTGAACCAGTCACAAAACACTGTAGCAGTCCTGTAGCTCCTTAGACTAGACTAGCACTTTTTTTCAGGGACATAACAGTTATAACGTTTATAGGAAAAAAGTTGGAAAATAACTGTTTCACTGTAACAAATATTTTAATTGTTACTTATAATTATTATTTTGAAATAATTATTTTTACATCTATGTATAACTATTATTCGTGACAAATATTTTTTCTGTTGCCTAATAACTGTTATCAGCAAGAAATATTGTTTCCATTGTTCGGTAACGTTTATTTTTTGAAAAATATTTTTTCCGTCATCGCATAACTGTTATGAGAGAAAAATATTTTTTACGTTGCTCGGTAACGTTTATTTTTGGAAAAATATTTTTTACGTTGCTCGGTAACGTTTATATTTGGAAAAATATTTTTTAAGTTGCTCGGTAAAAATGGGCAACGTTTTCGAATTTTAAAAAATGCATAACTGTTATTTTGGGTCCCTGCTTTTTTTATAAGAAAGATTTGATCCATTGAAAGGTACCAGCTAATGCATCACCACCGAGCCCAAACTGCTGCTGCTTTTTTTTTTTTTAAATTCGACCTTGAAAGGCCGGAAAGGGGTGGTTAAGCTCAAATAGACGGAAAATCTTGCATATATATATACTTAAAAAGAAATAATGAAATACGTATTACAGCGTTTTTCTAAATTCGACTTTCAAAGGGTGGAAAGAGGGTGATGAGGTTGCTTGAAAGAAACAATTTTTAGTTTTATTTTCGTAGAACTTAACATAGAGATGACACAGCTATAGTTGTTGTCCTTTTTTACAGTTGTATTTGTGGGATATAAATATCCATGTAGGAACCACAAAGTTTTAAATAAGAATGATGTTTCATCTAAAGAAATACACAAAATACGAATATATCCACATTTAGATCAGAATTACATATTACAGAATTAATTTTATATAATAGTTATTATATATAAATATTTAATATATAATAAAAGTTAACACCAGCCGCGCATATATCTGCTATCGCAGCTACACGCGCACCGCCGCATTAGCCGCGTAATGCGATCCCGCGCGACGCAGACGTAACGCGATCGCATATGCGCGACCGTGGAACCTGCTAACGCTGCAGAACCGTTTCCTGCGATCCAGGTGCTGACGCAGCACACGTGCCGTGGTCACCGTGGGAGCGCTGCACTTAGTTTAGCTAGTTTAAGGTTTCTTTGTAGAATAAGACAAATTGTGCGGGCAGTTGGAATCGGGAATGGAAATAAACAACATCGCTTTGCGAGCCCGCCTAATTCTATCTTTTTTCTTGAACTCTCTCGAACGGCCAAGTCGTGGTCGTTCGAGATTAACTTTTTAGCGGAATCCTTCGATGATTCCTTAACTGGCGCCCGAGCAGGGACCAACACTTCTTAACTGAAGAGTGGAGATTATTCGTGCCCCAGTAGGTCGTCCACAATTATAAACGTGGACTTCTAAAAAGGATAACGCGAACCTCCCTTGTTGGATCCTATATTCGGCTGCGGAAACAGACTGCGATTCCTACGGGACCCTCCAGCCTGAAAAAAATATACAGAGGAGTAACGAAAAACAAACAGACTGCGATTCCTACGGGACCCTCCAGCCTGAAAAAAAACATACACCCTTCGTTCCTCGATCTATTCCGCAAGCCGATGACAGAGTCTCGGAGGATTCCCCAAAAAGAAGAGTTTTCTTGATAACAAATAAAGCAAAACCACCGCGCCAGAATGAAAATAACAGTGGTGTA
The DNA here is from genome assembly GCA_964056695.1 of Melieria picta. Taxonomy (NCBI): domain Eukaryota; kingdom Metazoa; phylum Arthropoda; class Insecta; order Diptera; family Ulidiidae; genus Melieria; species Melieria picta. The sequence goes on along the minus strand of OZ057400.1, from coordinate 101,047,167 downwards.
AGTGGATGAAAAGTATATAGTGAAAAGTATATAGTGAATGAATAGTGAGAATAGTGAAAAATAGTGTGTGCATCAAACCAAGAAAAGATTTAATGTGAAAGTGAAAGCAAAAGAAAAAATTAATTTAAAAAAATATATATATATTTTTCCAAAAAATAATAAATAAAAAGGTTTGATGTGACAAGCGAAAGCAAAAAGAAAAATTAAATTTAAAGGAATATATATTTTTCCAAAAAAATAAAAAGGTTTAATGTGAAAGTGAAGGCAAAAGAAAAAATTAATTTAAAAAATACATATTTTTCCAAAAAAAATAAAAAATAAATAGGTTTGATGTGACAAGCGAAAGCAAAAGGAAAAATTAAATTAAAAAAATATATGTATATATTTTTCCAAAAAAATAAAAGTGCCGTAAGTGCATAACAAAAATTCTTAGAAAAGTGAATATATTTTTCCAAAAAAATAACAGTGCCGTAAGTGCATAACAAAATTCTTAGAAAAGTGAATATATTAACCAATTGGTAAGTCCGGAACAACAATTTATGAACAAGTACTCCCTCAGGTCAGGAGCAATGGAGGAGATGAAAGACTCCATCACAGGTTTGACCGGAGCAGTCAATGCCATCCTCGAAAAGTTGAGGGGGATTGAATCGCGCATCCTCCGGCTAGAGCAAGGTGTCACAAACGAGACGCCTGCAGTCGCCAGAGAGGATGCCATATCCCTCCAACCTCCGAGGACGGAAGAGGACCTGAGGGATATCAGTAGGCTACCCGACTGTGTTAAAGAGCTACAGGTCTTCGACGGCAACCCAGTACAATACATCTCATGGGTGCATGCCGTCGAGACGGTCCTGAAGGACTTTGAAATCGTGCGGAACCGCCCGATATATAGGGCTATTCTGCAAAACATAAGGCAGAAGATCAGGGGCCCAGCCGACACGGCTTTGATCTCCTACAATATTTTTGACGATGATTGGGGGGAAATTAAAAAATGTTTGTCCCTTCATTACGCGGATAAGCGGGACATCCGCACATTGGAACATCAACTGAATCAGTTGAGGCAAAAGGGGCAAAAACTTGATGAGTTTTATGCCCTTGTTAATCATCAATTTTCATTAATAATTAATAAAATAAAAACCGAGAGTCACTCTCGAGAGACCGCCAACGCTCTTGTTGAAACCTACCGCCACCGAGCGCTGGACGTATTTGTGAGAGGGCTAAATGGTGAACTCTCTAAATTACTGATGATACAGAGACCGAAAACGCTCCCAGTGGCTTACTCGTTGTGCTTAGAAATTGAAAACATGAATTTCAGGAGCGCGGCCATCCACACTCCCGCGCCATCGAATCGGGTCACGATCCCTCTTAACAATTTCGGTCGCGGAGAGGCTAGACCTCCTCTGCCGCCAAGAAAACAGGGATGGACCCCAGGGAACAGATACGATCAGCCGCGCCCATTCTACCAAGCACCAAGACCCCACATGAGGACGCCTAATCCTCCAGAGAAGATGGAAGTAGATGGTTCAATTCAAACACGTCGAATTAATTACATGAACCGACCGTCCAATCCATTCAAAAGAGAGGTGGGCTCTGAAAATTTCCCTAATAGCAAACAGTAGAAGCTGTACCATGTAGAGGTCAACAGGTGACACTTACATCGACAATGACGTTGACGACGCGACAGAGGACGGTTTAAAGGACGACAATTTTATGTCAAAGGCCTCTCTAGCGTACCATACCTAGAGTATGTAACGCGAAGAGGGGATATTTTGAGCTTTCTCATCGACATCGGGGCAAACGAAAATTTTATCAATTCCAAAATAGCTGCTAATTCCCTTGACTAAACCTTTTTCTGCCGGAGAGTTTGAAGAAGGAATTGACAAACATCTCACCGAAAGAAGCTGCCGATGAAAATAGAAATGCGACAGTAATCACGCAAAGGAAAAAATTCTATAAATCCGACATAAAAATGTCTGACGACCAATAAGAAACAACATCGGTAAAGAGCATATAACTCATGCATAGACCCTTGTGCCCCAGCGGTCTGGGTACAAATTCGTTTGTAGTCGATCAAGCCGTATTGGTTCAATTCCAGTTAACTCGGTGGTCCGAGTGGCGACAATCGAAGTGGTTCAACTCCATCGGGGGGACTATGGCTTTAACTGACGTGAAATCACTCGTGCCATGAGTAGGCCATTTGCAACTATTAACGCTTTTGGCTAAAAGGGAACAACGCGAGCTTTCCAATGTCAGCTGAGTGAAGTGCCTCTATGCCGATAAAAGAAAAAACATTAGAAAGAAATATGCCTTTCTATCAAGAAACAATTGAAAAGAAGAGGACAATTTTTTTTAGTAAAAATGAAAAAATTAATCAAATATTGCGAATATTGTTAAAATCAATTAACAAAATATTAGTAAGAGGAAAAAACTACTAACTAAAACTATCAACTAAATAATCATATTAAAAGAAAAAAGTTCCACACACCCATCACGCTACTGTAAAAAAGTACCCAAGTCCCAACAAACATGGCAGATACTTGGCAAGAAGAAGCCGAGTATTGGGGCTCAACTCCCCGTTTGGGAACGATGGAATGGTACAAAAAAATGTACAAAAAAATAAAATAATAAGAAAAAAACGAATTTTAATCAAATAAAAAGGAAAATATGTGCATAATGATGATGATACTTCCAGATCATTATCCTATATTTTGTAATATTAAAATACCTTATATTATGTCAAAAACAAAAAAAACGAACACTAACGCAGACGATATAGGCACAAATAAATTAATAAGAAAATAAAAAAATATACTAATTCAACTAATTCATTAGAACCTAAGAGTTTTAATCTAGGATTAAGAATCTTCCTGGAAAACTTATAATCGGAATTATATTAACAAATAGCAATGATATAATGATAATCTTAAATCTAAGTTGAACCCTATTTTGTAAATGAAATTAACATATTTAAAATCAAGTTGAACATTTTTTTAATAAATAGAATTAATAAATTTAGGTTCTAATTCACCTTAGTATATAGAAGCAGTGAACTTGTACATTAGTTTAACTCTATTTTAGCAAGAAATCACTACATAATCTTAACAGTAAAATTGAAATCAATTAAAATAGCATATAAGTTTTTCCTTTAATTAGACTATAGAAATCGTAATTCTGTAGGAAAACATGTAATTCTTTATAATAGTTGTTAAATCAAAATATTAGAAAATTAAGAATTCTAAAGTAAAAAGACATTAGTTGTCCATTGAATGATACAACTCAAATAATGAAAATCAATAGACTTAAGAATATAGATTTTAATTCTATTAGTGAAAGTATACATACCAACGTATGTTACTTAGTATTAAGCACTATTTTTCTATTAAATAAGGTTTCTATCGTGGCTGCTCCCGGTGCTTGGACTGAACATCTACGAATCAAGGGCACCGATCATCGCGATTAAGGAAGGGAAAGGATATATCACGGGCAGTCACTTTAAACTAGTTCACACTATTAACCTGGAATTACTCGAACGGCTGGCAGAAGAGACGGTAGCTACAGCGGAAAATCTCACCGAAGACGCGAGCCAGAAGACAATTATTCGATTCCATGCGACGCAAATCGCTGAGCGAATTCGACTGCTCAGGGGGCATCAATCAAGGCGTGTACGCTCGATTGATTGGATTGGCTTGGAAATGGGTAGCAGGAAGTCCTGACGCAGCTGACTGGAACAAAATTCTGAACAACGAACAAAAAATTATAGAAAACAATAACCAACAATACAGTATAAACGAGCGGCTCTTCGGCATAACGGAGGACATAATTCAAAGAATGAGCGCTGTGGCAGACAACTTTAATAATCAAATAAACTCTTCAAACGTCGATAGAATTGCGCAGAATGTCATTAATGAGTTATTAATCATCAAGGAGAAAGTTAATGAAATTGTTAGAGCATGCCAAATGGCCAAAAGTGGCATAATAAACAACAATATACTTGACAGAGAAGAAATTAATCGGGTAATTGACGAAATGGAGAATCTACCTTATGAGAACGATATAGAAGCGCTTGAATATGGGAAACCGTCCATTTACACGAACGGGACGCTCTTGCTCTACGTACTTTCCATGCCAAAAATACGCGACTGTGAGTATAACTTGCTAGCGACGAGGGCCTCTATTCACAACAGGAAGCAGGTGGACCTAGATTTCGAAGAGATACTTCTTAATCACGAAGAGACGTATGGTGTCATTGGACAATGTTATTCCATCAACAATTCCACAGTCTGTGAGGAAAAGGCACTAAAAAAGCTCCCCGAAGATTCGTGCATTCCTAAGCTTCTCAAGGGTGGCCATGCAAATTGTACTTATCGTACGAATGCTGCACAGCTTACCGAGATGATAAAAGGCGATACGTTACTCTTATCAAACTTCGAGGGTGAGCTAAGCTTTGGCAACAATTCTAAACTCCTGAATGGAACATACGTTGTACAGCTGAATAACGAAACTATCAAGGTAGGAGGAAAACAATTCTCCAGTCTTCAACTTACTGGCCTCCAGGTCCTGCCCCCACCTCTGACGAACATATCCAGTCAAGGCCACAAGATCGACGTGGAATATATCCATGCCCTGAGCATAGGAAACATCAACCATCTGAGGAGTCTTGCTACCAAATTTAAAGCTACCATGTTCACGGACTTCGCAATGTTCCTGCTCATACTTACGATAGGCTGGATAATTTGGCGAAAGATTACGAGCAAACTCAACCTCCCACCAATACATTCACCACCCCAAGCCTACAGCTTAACATCGGATCTACGGGACGTAGATTTTTGGAGGGGGAGGAGTTAACACCAGCCGCGCATATATCTGCTATCGCAGCTACACGCGCACCGCCGCATTAGCCGCGTAATGCGATCCCGCGCGACGCAGACGTAACGCGATCGCATATGCGCGACCGTGGAACCTGCTAACGCTGCAGAACCGTTTCCTGCGATCCAGGTGCTGACGCAGCACACGTGCCGTGGTCACCGTGGGAGCGCTGCACTTAGTTTAGCTAGTTTAAGGTTTCTTTGTAGAATAAGACAAATTGTGCGGGCAGTTGGAATCGGGAATGGAAATAAACAACATCGCTTTGCGAGCCCGCCTAATTCTATCTTTTTTCTTGAACTCTCTCGAACGGCCAAGTCGTGGTCGTTCGAGATTAACTTTTTAGCGGAATCCTTCGATGATTCCTTAACTTAAATTATTAAGTAAATTATAAATTCTAAAATATACCATACCGTATTTTATGTCATCCTCCGACATCGATTTCAGAATGAGTTTGACGCTTTTCTCTTTTAAAATGTTATTTCGTTTTAGATACAAAAACAACTTCAGAACTTTTTGTTGCCAATTAATTAGAAAATCGTCATGATTTGGATATAGCACTTTGAAATCTAAATCAATCTGAAAAGATATGTTGTATGGAATTAAAGCGTATTTGAGAAAAGAATGCACTAATTCATGGTACAATCACAAGGTAGTGTTACGGGCGAGAGGATTTTATTTTTTTCTCGTCAGAGTTCGGTAGGTTGTCAAAAATTTTTGTCTCTTTTGTTTACATTCGGCGAACAGCATTGCCAGCCAACACTTTTTCTGTGAAATTTGAAGCATTTTTGCAATGATGAAAGAAAATTATTTTTCCAATTATGATTTTCTTTTTAATTACAGATGTGATTATCAGGATAATTTTGCAGTTACGTAGAAGGGTAATACTAAGCAATCATCGCAAAGCGAATATCGCTGCTCGGCGTTTTGATACTACGAGCCGTGGGCAGGAATCTGGATGCAAAAATGTCTACTTCGTATGTCTTCGAATTTCTGAATGCAAATGTAATGGGGACAATATTTGAATATTTGAATGATGTAAATTCATTGATGTAAAATATATATATATAAGATTGCAAACTTTTTATGATGGTTTTATTTTCACATAATGAAAAGGTTTTTATTATGCTTTTAATTTAATGGATATCATTTTAAAAATCCGTTAATATTTATGGTGAGTTTATCTAAACAAACGCCTTATTATCCTTATGCATATATATTTATATAGTAAAATTATGAAGCTTCAATTTGGTAACATCGAGTATTATAACGGTTCTTTGAATTGCGTGGTATTTTTTATTGACTGCTTCACATCGAGTATTATAACGGTTCTTTGAATTGCGTGGTATTTTTTATTGACGTGTTCAAATTTAAATCAAATCAAATTTAAATCATATATTGAAAGTGTCAAAGACTATAAACAATGAAAAAGTGCGTATTGTGTGGGAAAAAAGGCCGTCCTGGTCATGGGCCATTCTTCCAGGTCCCACTTGATGACCGCAGGAAGAATATGTGGATGGAGAGCTGCAAAATGGCATTTGCAAGAAATGCAGTTGTGTGCGCGGACCACTTTGTGGCCACTGATTTCTTGCAAGGGCCAAAAAGAACCAAACTCTTGCCAAATGCTGTGCCAAAAATAAATATACACGGACCACTGTCGTAAGTCCAAATGTACAATGTAAGGAAAAATTAATCATTCGTGTGTTAAATATTATAGAGGCGCTCCTATGTCCTCAACGCTCGGTGTCCCGGAATTGGAATTTTGCTCATTAGTAGGGTAAGCAAATTGATATATCTCGAATAGCCAACAAACTTATGTATGTATGTACTTATTTTCAAAAATATGAAATGATAGGCAAATGCAAGAAAATACAGCCGTCAGTCAGGATCCAGTGTCAGAGTAAATATGTATACAGCAGTTGTCCCATGCAATATCTAAAGTTGTTGCATTTTAGGTGCGATTGTTACAATGACACCGGATTCGAATCACAATTAAAGGAGAATTGCGATGAGCCAACGGCCCCTCAACTCGATTGGGAAGAAGTTATTGTGGAGTGCAAGGAGATTAGTACGCAAACCGAGTAAGTTACAAACTGTAACGAATGCAAATATAAACTGAATTTATTCGGTAATGCTATTCACAGGCCTATTGTCAACGAGAGCATAATGGTTGCTGAAATTGCGAGCTTGCGCAACCATATCAAGGAGTTGAGGGCGGACAAGGAACGTTTGGAGAGAAAACTTCAGGAAAGTAATGACATCCTTTCAACCGTGCGTTCCATATTCACTGAAGGGCAAGTGCGCAAATTAAGTACTCCTAGTAAGATTTATTTTATTCCCTGATGCGAATATTTAATATTGATCACTGAATTGTTTTACAGCACAAAACATTCAATGGAGTTGGCCGGACATATCGAACGCCATATGTTTGCACGCCTCTGGTCCTCGTGCATATGCTCATTTATATGGCAAAGGCTTTCCGTACCCACACGTTTCTACTCTCCAACGATGGTACCGGAAAGTCGATATAAATGAGGGGGTCATCACCACAGCGATTGAATTCATGAGACAGGTCACTGAGCTGTCTCATGAAGACAAAGTTTGTGTGCTCGCGTTCGACGAGATGAAGGTGACTGAAGCATACGAATATGACCAGAGGGCGGATTACGTGCCGAAGCCGAGTAATTATGTGCAAGTGGTGATGGCGCGAGGCTTGCGAAAATCGTGGAAGCAACCTATCTTCTACGGTTTTGACACGCAGATGACGAAGGATATTCTGCTTTCGATTATCTCGGCCCTACACCATGCAGGTTTCACTGTGGTAGCAGTCGTATGCGACATGGGACCCACGAATCGAAAGCTTTGGAGATGCTTGGAAGTCACTCCTGGTGAGCAATCTAAATTTTGATTAGTTTCATTTTGATATCATACGTAATTTGACTACTTTAGAAAAGCCATGGTTTCCACATCCATCAAGTGGAACTGATCGAGTTTTCGCATTCGCCGACGCGCCTCACTTACTGAAACTTATAAGAAACCATTTCCTCGACACCGGCCTCGTGTGGAAGGGCAACATTTTGACATCGCGGACCATATGTGATGTTTTGAAGCATACAAGCACATCCGACGCATCAATCATTTTTAAATTATCAACGGACCATCTAACCGTTAAAGGAGTCGGTATGATTTGAATTATCTTATCACATAGTGGCTCTGTACACATTATTTTTTACGTTAATACAATTTTCCAGGTCGGCAGAAAGTGAAATTGGCTGCGCAAGTGTTTTCCAACACAACCGCCAATGCTATTAGGCGCTGCTACTCCCTCGGGCTAGAGGTGTACATGCCAACACAAACTGCCGACATGATACAGTTGATTAATGATTGGTTTGACGTGCTTAATTCATCTGTCAGCACTTTTGGATACCCCGGAAAGGTATTTTGCTTTATGATAAAAATGGTAAAATTGAACTATATTCCTTATTTTTTTCAGTAACCATATGGACTCGAGCTTTCACGGCAGGACACCATCATTACACAGATGAATGCTTTCATGTCGTCCACAATAATTCCCAACAAGAGAAGCCTCGAAGTGTTTCAGAAGGGCGTGCTGTTAAGCAATGCTGCATTGGTAATGCTCCATAAATATGTTGAGTCGCGATACAACATGCAGTATATAGCGACCAACCGCCTAAACCAAGATGTGACGGAGCACTTCTTTGGGGCTATTCGCAGCAAAGGTGGACTCAATGATCACCCCACCCGCAAAGAGTTCCAATATCGGCTGCGAAAATACATCTTGGGTACGCTTTTTCTTACACCATACTCATTATGTTATCAAAAATTCATAACATTTGTAAACTTCTTTAGCACGAAACACAGAGCATCTCAGAGGAACTGGAAATGTGGTCAACGACTCCACGAATTGGCTCGGCACTTCAACCCAACTTGCCGTTGGTGATCGGCAGGCCACAAGATGGCGAAATGGACTTCGCACTACATACCGAAGAAGAGGAGGACGCTGAAATCATAACCGATTTCAGTTCCGAGTCCTTGGACGACATCGGTGTGCTCCATGAGGATGCATTGGAGTACATATCAGGGTACATCATACGCAAACTTAATCTCACCGAGCATGAAAGCGAAGATGTAACACTGACATGGGTTGACTAGGTGTCAAAGGGCTCGCTTAAGAAACCATCTCCACAGTTTCTGAGTGCTGTTAAGGAACTGGAGATGGTATTCTACAGTGTGAATGCCTTAGAAATTTCACATGAAAAACATCTTCTGAGCCGACTGCTGGGGAAAAGCGAGCGTATTGATGTCCCTGATAATGTGAAGAAGTTTTTCTTCAAGTGCCGGACTCATTTTCGTTTGCGACATTTGAATAAGCGCCTGAAAATAATGAAAGCGAAGCAGCGGATAATGGGCCACAAGAAATTAATCAAAATTAACCTATGAGAGAGGTAAATCGAAACAGCTATACTAAATAAAATGAAAAGTTATGCTCATTGTTTTCCCACATATCATCCCCACCCACAGCACATCCAGACTAGGCTTTATCACTGGAAAACAATTGATCAGGTCCACCGCAGCCTAACGGTACGTACAAAATAACATCCAAATATAATGAATTGTTTATTAATTTTGTAATACTTTTCACATTGCACAACTTTTAATTGTTCAGCAGCGGCCCGTTGATTCCATGGGATGCTGGTTTCCGCTTTTGTGGGATCATCGAAGGCTAAACACGACCCTACCAAAGGAGCACGACAATCAACTGAACCGATACAGACGGACGATTGAGCGTATGTGCTCACGATGCACTTCTCACGCAGTACTGATCGGACAGCGGGGAGGTTTAGTGGGTTGAAGTCTCACACTGACGGCTACGGCTAAAGGCTTTTGATGCTTCCTCCTCGTTACCAAAAAAAAAAAAAAAACGGGAGGACGAACATAAGCAAATATTTGTATGTTGGCGCAACGCTACGTGATCGCACAGAAGTCGCAGCGGCTTCATTTTCCAATTGTAGCCATAAATGAAACTGTTAATGACTGCTTAACGTAAGTAAATCTTTTACCAATATTTCGTCAGCTTAGAGTAAAAAGGTGCTGAGCCCATTTTCCCACATTTTTTAGAAAAGACAAAAACTGGTGTAAAAATATGAATTAAAATTAATTCTTTTATTTTTTATGTGATGTTAATGATGTTATCAGATTTCACCTTAAGGTAATGAACAGCATACGAAGATGTACCATATAACAAACACTTTCGGCCGATTTATATTAACTTTTATGAATTAACGCAAAATCGGCGAACTATGGACTTAGCACTTTTGCCCCTCATTGTAAAACAACAGATTAAAACAAACAAGCTATGTACTTTTGCTGTATTAATTGGTGTATTTTTACGTTTTCTTTCATCCTTCATCAAAATCTAATATTTGTAAACCAAGTGGTCTATTCGATGCTGGCAATACTGTTGGCAAGTGAACCGTCCGTCCGATTTGACAATGAACCGAACAAAAACACTAACAAAATACACGTGAAATTTTTCTCTCTTTCCTGCCACTACCTTGTGATTGTACCATGCACTAATTCTTATTAGTCGATATCCATGAGCCTTTTTATATTCAGGCCATTCGTTAAACACTTCAGGAATATTTCTGATATTTATCTTTTATCTGGCGAATGCGATAACTTGCACAGGCCTGCCAGCAACTGTCAAACTCTTCTGCGGATAAATTGTCGTACTTAATACGCCTTACAATACGTTCTGCATGCTCTTCAGGAACTAGAAATAAAAAATATGTTGGTTAGAGTGTTTTTTATTCAGAAATCGTTTTTTTTTGTTATACGTACCTATTGTTTCTGAAACAGAATTATTTTCTTTTTCAATAGCCTCAGATTTTAGAAAATTAGTATTGACATTTTTTTTTAAGTAGCATTATTTAGTATATAGTTTTCTTCGTTTCTCTGTTCTATAGAAGCTAATTTTTTCAGTTGGAAACAAATCTAGAATTTCTTTTTCAAGATAGTAGCTTAAGGGGTCATTCTCATGCGCGGACAGGAAAAATGGACATTCTTCAGAAATTATTTGTTTTGTGAATACGAGGAATTATCAAAAAAAGATATTCCACTTTAATTTATTCATTGTTATGGTACAAAAATAAAAAAAAAATAAAATTTTTTTAATTTTTTCAAACACTTTTTTTCGATTAAAGACACGGCTTCTGCCGCGTCATGGTCAGCTGGCGGGGATTGTTTTGAGTCACAGGATTATCTGAAACATAAATTTCAAAGAAATTCTTAATCAGTATGAACGTACCTCTCACCCGTAGTAAATTTGAATTTTTTCATACGAATCTCACAAAATGGCAGGCATTGAAAGTAAAAGCAGTAAAAAATGGTTGTTTTTGAAGATTTTATCAATGAAAAAAAAATGAAATTTTTAACATATCGGAGTGAATTTACAAGGGGTGATGGCTAACAGTATGTAGAATGACGTGACAAAATCGCAGAGAGATCGGATGAATGGTTTTTTTTAAGTCATCCCCGCCATTTCAAAAAAAGGCGTTCCGAGAAAAACACGTTTAAAGTTTTGACTAACTGATTGATATAGAAATGTGCAAATGTTGTGTCCTTTTCAGCGGTATATTTGTTTCCGCGAAAAGAACGTTTTCTTGACAGATGACCTGGCCGTCTATCACTCGATTTCGAAAATTTTTTATCCATTTCTAACGATGTTTCCTTCTTGAATGTTACAATCGTTCTGACGCTGCCCGGTCACAGGGCTGTCTACGAAACACTGAGAAAGATTCTGGAATGTTCTCAAATTCTATTATATTCAAGGTAGGTTGACGCCCTATACCCACGTCACATTCCTAGGGCAATGAATAGAAGAACAAACAATGGAACGAGAAATCGCGCAGCGCACTTGCAGCCAGGTGCAGGTGCGCTGCGGTGCGCCCGACTGTGCTCAATCGCCCGACCGCTAGTTATATAAATGTCTGTAGAAGCCGAAATACTTGAAATTTTCCAATAAAATTTTGACAGCACCTTCTTCAAGGTGATACATTCCAAATATGTTAAAAAAAAAATTGATTTTTACAAAATTTCACATGAGAATGACCCCTTAATTGAAGAGACATATGAATATCATTACTGATGAAATGTTGTACTATTATGTTAAGAAGTATACTCCGGTGAGCGTCATCTAGTTTTTGATGTGACGTGTAGAAATTTTTAACAAAAGCAGTTTTGTTGTTAGCATTTAATATTGTTGAGAGTGAAATTATTTTTGTGTTTTGATATATTCAGATTTAATTGTTTCAAAAGGCATAAGGCATGAATTTACAACGCTTAATATTTCCGATTTTAAATCAAAGTTAAGAATTTTCTTTTGAACATACTCTTTTAAAACATTTATAATTGGTTGCAATGTGATATTTTGAACACTAACTGCCACGTCGGTAGAATCTTTTCTTGAAAAATTGCTCCTGCCGTGCAAAAAAGTCATAAACTGCATTGAGTATTCGTGAAGATGTTTTAATTGTAGATTGATATTAAACTCATCTTTCGACAACTCAAGGTTTGTTGCAGCAGCCGGAGCAGCAGCAGAGGATGTGCTGGCAGAACACCCGCTCGCGGTACTCGCAGAGCACCCACTCGGTGAATTTGCATGGAATATATCGTCATTGCGAAGATATTCACAGCATACGTTTCGTTCATCTTCACTCGAGTGGAAAGCCGAATGCTTTCTTTTCAAATGCCTTTTAAAATTCGCAATGCCACTAAAAACTTAGCCACAGAATTGGCAGCACAACCTGTCATCACTTTTTACAAAATGCACTTTTTTAATATGATGTATAAAAATATTCACATTTTTGCATGTTTTTCCACAAACTTGGCACTTCATTAATATTTTTTCTTTAATTTTCTCAGCAAATAATATACAAATTTTCTTTGGTTCAACTCGACTTACCTCTCTCGCTGCTCGTCTTAAAGTGATTGTTTCCTTCCAAAAATGCCATGTCATCATGTAAAAATTTGAATTGAGATTCTAAGAAGTCATGGCCAACTTCGAAAAATTAGTTTGAAATTTGAAATGCACATGCATAAGTATGAGCACGGCGAACTCCTGCACGCTCGGCTCGTGGCCGAACGAATGGTTTATGAACGAAGTTTCACAATTTTTATGAACGCGTTCATAAACCTGTGTGAACTGTTTCATAAATTTTATGAAAAAAATCAAAATGTTTATGAATTTTTCACAAAAAGTTCAAAATAAAGATAGCTTGCCCGCTCGGCTCGTACCCAAACAAAAAATGTGAGATTCGGCTTTTATGAAGCGGTTTATGAACGAAGTTTCACAATTTTTATGAACGCGTTCATAAACATGTATGAACCGTTTCATAAATTTTATGGAAAAATCAAAAAAATTATGAATTTTTCATAAAAAGTTCAAAATAAAGGTTTATGCACGCTGTTCATAAGATTTTTATGAATTATTTTTACCCGTGTATGAAGATGCAATGCTATAGTAAAAATTCCAGGATGAAGGAATATAATTGGCATTTTTCAAAAAGTTAATTTTATTCAGTTTCACTATCATCAACGATAGTTGATGTTGCGATTGCTATTGTCTCTGTAATGTCATTTTGATTTTGTGTTATTTTTTCTTTACAAACATAGCATCAATAATATTTTTTCTTTGAATTTTTTTTAGACTTGTGCGATTTTCTGTTATGCGCAAATCTGTTGCAACTTGCAACAATGAGGTGCGCCATTAAATCGCGACTTGTATCTTCTCGTGTTATTTTTCTTGTGTGGTCCAATCGCGCTCTTTTAATGATCTTGTGTGCAGCTTCCAACGCTTCTTCCGAATAGCTTTATCGTAATAGCTTTGTGTAAATAACGCAACGTAATTTTAACAAAATTGTCTTCCTTAACCCTAGAAGGGTAACCTTCGTCACTTATATATTCTTGAAAAACCGCTGTTTACTTTTGTGCAAGTTCCATTCTTTCATCTTGTTCTTTTATTTCCATTTTGAGTTTGTTTTTTAAATCTGTTTTTGAGATACAAAATTAAACAATTGCTCGTCGTATTGCATCTGAATTGCAATCTTCATTCCCCAAGGAATTTCTCTCCTTTTTGCTTACTGGTTGATTTGAAGCCATTTTTATGAAATGTTATCGTTGTTGCATGTTTTGACAACAACATTCACATTTTTCATGTGGTTGTGAATTCCTTTTTTCAATCCTTCGGAATCTGGCCTTCAAATGTCCAAAGGCATTTTCAACCACGCTTCGACTTTTTGATAACACGTTATAGTTTCGATACTCCTCATTGGTTCCGAGAAAAAAGAGGAAAGGTGTCATGAGTCTAAAAAGAAATTGCTTAAGTTTTTTTGTACGAAATGTAAACGTTCAATAATAAATCAGGGACCGAAAATAACTGTTATTTTACAATTTTGAAATCAAAAAGGCATAACGAAAAAATTGTCGTTGGACATTTTTAAATATACCATTATGATCGTAATGGCCTCAGCTTCAAGAATATTAAACGCCTTTTAAATTTTAGACTTTTACTATAAAAGTTAAAATTAGCTGTTATTTTGTGCATTTTATTATTTCATCCAAAAATAACTGTTACTTTTGACTTTTATTTTATCGGTCAAAAATAACAGTTATTTTGTGACTTTTATTTTTTCGGTCAAATATATCAGGCAATTTGAATTTTTTCAAAAGCCGTGTGACCAAATAAAAAACTATTTTATCGCACAAGTCTTATAGCTCAGAATGTGCGGGCTGCTGAGACCAAAAAAATGGTATCAATAGTTTTTTAGTCGGTCAAACGGCTTTTGAAAAAATTCAAATTGCCTGATATATTTGACCGAAAAATAAAATTCACAAAATAACTGTTATTTTTTACTGATAAAATACAAGTCAAAAGTAACAGTTATTTTTGCCTGATATAAAGAGTACAAAATAACTTTTATTTTTGTCGGTAAAAATAAAAGTTAAAAGATAACAGTTAAAATCCGACTTTTTTGATAAAAACCATAACCGGTACCTGTAATAAATACATAAACTGTTTGAAAGTCGAAACGCCGAATCTCCAATAATTGCGACTGGTACTTTCATTAATTTAATGTAGCAAAATTCATTTGTCTAACTGCGTCTTTAGTTTTCATTTCTCAAAAACCAAAGAGTCTTTGCAGCGCCCTATAAGCGATATCTATAGTGGTAAATGTTCCAATAAAATAATTCAAAAATGAGATATTAACATTAACCCTCTAGCGGGCAAGCCCGCCTCCAGGCGGGGTACACCAAAATGCGTTCGCTGAGTAGGCGACGAACTTTATTCATTTAAATATGGCTGATAATGATTTGGAAAAATTCCCTTTAACTAACGGTATAAATTTTGTGACCATAAGTGAGCTACTTTCGGGTTTAAATCCATTTGAAGTGAGAATTTGTCGAATTCGGACGAAAATAATTATTTTCGCAAGTATGAGTTTTTCATAGTAAATCATAGAATAGTAAATCTTTGAGTTTGAAGCTGCAGAAAATTTTAGTAAGTAATTTCATATTTTTCTACCTTCTCTGCACTTGCTTCTATGCACCTGAATATGCTGTAATTTCGGCAGCCCCGCCTCCAGGCCCCGCCTCCAGAAAACACACCTAACACCTTTAAACACGCCTAGCGACGAAACTATTCGCCTAAGACAAAAGTTAATATCATTTTCGTCTTTCTCATGACGAAATTAACCAACTGTATTTTTTTACAGCAATACAAAATTGGCCTGCTAGAGGGTTAATTCATTTTTCCTATAATCAACAAGAGCGAGCAAAATTGTGGAATATAATCCCTTATAATTATAGTAGTCCACCGCGTCTGCTGCAGAAGGATGAAATCCATTTAATATGACACTCATCTGGAAATTGTGCATAGTATGAGAGAAATTCGAAATAACTAAGGAATGAGCATTGAGGAAATCCTAATTTTTCCAATAATGTCACTGATTCTTTAATTGTTTTCTCAAAGTGTTTTAGTGCTAGGATATTCCACACTATTCCACAAAACTCTATTAATATAGATCCCACAGATGATTTTCCAAAACCAAAAAGATTGCTATCGATCTATATTCACAAGATGATTCCAGGGCATATAGCGCAATAGCAATTCTTTTTTCTAAGGGGATGCTTTGTCTGCATTTGGTTTGCAGCTTCTTCAGCTTTTAATGCTCTGTCTGTCCAAGCGAAAATGTTCTTTGAAGAATTTGTCGTCGTTGACGCGGCAAGCGACTTCCCAAAAGTTGCCGGCTCTTTCCCTTTTGAAACATGTAATATTATGTAGTATGCAGAAATATATGTAATTTTTATAAACTTACCAACTTATTAGCAGTAACATCTGCTGCATTCTAGCATTTTTATTCTTTGTATAGAGTACTTTTGTTCCATTCGACGCCATTTTATTGCACCTGAATACAAAGCGTCTAATATTTGGACACATTTGAGTATGTTGACGAGAAATATGCACCAATATTTCGCTCGAATCATGCTCCCAGCGCATCAAAATATTCATTTGTTGATGTAAATGAACAACTGTCAAACTAAATCACATTAAGCAATGTGAACGGTTGTGTTCAGCAAAAAGCTCTTTTCAGTTAAACTAGTTTATTGTCCCATTCAGACAGCCAAATAAATTGACGCAATTTAGCTCTTAAGTTAACTTATTGCTTTTGTTGTTCACACACCACAATATAGCTTACACCTCAATTTAGCTGTTATCGGTAATATTATTATTATTGGCGGCGGCGGCGGCGGCGGCTCCCAGCGAAAATAAAACGAAATTATTCAAACGTCTCAATAGAAGAGAGGTTTTATATCTAAAATCGCAATTACAGAAAGTACACAATTTAATTAACAAATTATAATTCAACTCCTAATTCGCTTACTTTTTCGTTCAATCGCTGAATGGAAGTGAACAAAATTGACAAAAAATGAAAATGAGAAGATTCTATTATTTGACATTTAGGTAAAGGCAATTTTTTTTCTTTTTACATATCTATTGTAAAGTACTTTATTGCAAAGTAGTTCCGCTGGCTCCAGACGCCCGTATAAAAAACGGGCTTGAAAACATTTATTGAACATAAATAATGCACATAATTTTTTAACGAAATTTAAAGTAAAGAAATGTTACAAAACGTGTTTTGTCTTAGTCAGTTTCTAATTTTTGTTTTGGTTCCATTAGTTGTGAATGAATTTGTTTATCAATAACGAAAGGAGGAATAATTTAGATGCCACCAATGTAAATAAACTTTTTTTTTAGCATATAATATTAAATTATTTAATTTTGAATATTAGCGAGTAAGGTACGAAAGGGTGATTTTTTCATGTTTACGTTTTTAAAAAATGAATAAATTGTTTTTTTTTAATAAGTATTTATTTATTTATGCTATGTTTGTTTGTTTGTTCTTTATTTACTTAATGTAAAATTCGTTTGTTGAAAAAAGTGCTTGATGTGGTGATTTTTATTTCAACTAGAAAGTTTCGGTTTCGGCGGAATATTAAAAAAAACCGAATATTCGGTTTCGGTTTCGGCCCAAAAAAGTGGTTTCGGTCGGACACTAGTTATTACACAAAACCTATCACGTAACCCTCTGCTAAATGGTTGAAATTTAACCTCAAACTACAAAATGAATTTAAATAAAACAAAAACAAAATACAGATTATGATTTATGGAGACAATAGAAATATATATCATTATCGATGGAATATATTTTCACTCATTTCATCATTCATTATTTCAATATCTAATTATTTCGTTATTTGTAGGAAATTTAATACAACAAAAATTTAGTCTATTTTTAGGATCATAAATAATTCCAAAATATTTATCGAAACGTATTTTAATGAAACGCTGAATACTAACGCAAAATAAAATACTAAAAACATAAATAAAAATGTAAATAAATTCATATTCCTTTTTTTTAGATGTGATTTATCTTTTAAAATTCGATTCCACTCATTTTGACTGCAGTTAAATGTCCCGCTGCTGCTTTATAGACTCGCCTAAACATTCATAAAGTGTCGCATGCTGTGCTTAGCAAAAATTTTCAAAATATGTACAAATCATTTTGAATGCTTTTACTTAAAAAAAAATATCGCACCAACAAAACTCGAACAAGTAAACAAGGCAGCCGAATGTTGTTGCCGCTGTGCAGTGTGAATACATTTTTTAAGAGCCAATAAAGATAATCCCTACGCATCGTTTACAACAAAAACAACAACAGGGCAATAACAACAAACAACAAAGCCCCGAATGCGCCAAACCCAGCGAAAGCATATAATAAAAACTTAATTTATTTCCGCGTGCGCATAAATCCTGCTGGCGCCCTGCAACCAAAAGTCCATACACATTGCGCAGAAAAGAGTGAAACAAAACACAAAAAAACAACAAAAGTTTATGAAAAATTTTACAAAAAAAAACGCACAGACTTTTATCATATTTTTCTTTCATTTCGGCTTTGAATTTATGTTGTTGTTGTTATTGTTTTAATGCGTATTTACAGTGGAAACCGATTTTTTATGTTGTTGTAAAATAAAAGTGGTAAATTGTCGTTAAAACGCACATTGCACTGCTTGACGAACGAGTTGGTAACCAAGCAGTGTTGCCAGATCAGGAGAATTCCTCCTACATTTAGGAGATTCTTGGCCTTTTAGGAGAATTTTTGGAAGGAAGAATTGTTTAATTTTTTTTATTGGTGATACATTTGACACCATTAGTGGCAATAAAGCCTTGAATATTGAAAGCTTAATTAAATTAAATTAGATACTTAATTTGACTAAATTAAATTTTATGCTTCAAAGCAAGCCCTGAGAGATTCAGCAAAAAATTGGGGGTTTCAAAAAGTAATTTTTTAATATTTTGTTAAAACTATTTAAAAAACAAAAATTCTTTTTAACTTGTATGTAGTTTTAAAGTCGACCCTAATGTTTCGGGGGGGGAAGGGTTCAACCCCCAAAAGCAGCCCCTGAATCCGCCACTGCTTCAAAGTGTATAATTTATGTTGTTAAGCTGAATGAATAATAATTTTTATAATTTTAATTTTTATTTTTTTTAATGAGAAGCTTAATTCCGTAGTTTCTAATGACAAAAATTACAAACAAGAATTTTTAGGTAATCTTTTAAATTTTTGGAGAAAATTTCAACTTTTTTTAAGATTCCGTAGAAAGTAATTTCAAATATCTGGCAACACTGGATTGGTTGTTAGCGCGCGGCGACAAACGTTTAAAAATTACGCGCAGCTTAAAATTTTTCATTTGATGGCGCAAATTTTTAGTGGAATCGGTGCCGGGACACAGTTTGTAAATCATGTGTCCTCATAGAGCGCGCAGACAATTTGTCGTCTGTTTGCTGTGTGGCGAGTGTTGCGACATGAAAGTCGCAAATATCAAATATTAATAAAAAGTTTACACGCCACAGTACAGAAATTTGCATTTTGTCAACGATGGCATGAAAGTCACAAACTTTACAGCATTCCAAAAATAATTCCTATCATAATATTGATTTATTGTTGTTTCAGTGCGCAGCTAAGGCAATGAGACGTTTCTCATAAGTTTTGTTAAAGGACATTTGGTCCTTGGGCTCTTCGAACTGCAAGTTAGGCGCAAATGTATGGCTTTCTAGTCTTTTCACTCTTGATGGCATATATTTGACTTTATTTCAATAAATTTTAAATTTTTATGAATTTTGTATTTTTAATGATTTAATTTTAAGTTAAAATTAAGTTAAAAAGTAGTTTTTGGAAATTTTTATGTTGTGTAAAAATTTTCAATTAACCATGTTTCGTTAAACAAAAAAAAAATGGTTCGTATTAGTTGAAGTGCCATTTGATGTTGCATTGGACCTCTGCTTCTCTTAACCCTTTCGCTACAGGTTTTTACTGGGGAAAGTGAAAGTCTGGATTTTATTGTTTTAGGCTTCTATGTGATTATATTAACACCATTCCATAAAAATTGTTTTTTTGTTTTACCTATTTTACCTAACCCAGTTTTTTAGAGTGTTGCCATATGACAGCAACCATATCGTCTAATAACACTGCACAACACAAAAAAAATAACAATGCTCTGACAACGGATTCTGGTAGAGGGGACCAAAAAAAATACACGTGTATCGGCGTTTTGAAAGTTTGCATCTGAATTTTTTTTAGGGGGGGTCAAAGTTTTCCCCCTTTTGCACATTCTTATGGTGAATCGGCATACGAAAACCATGTAACCTTACATTTTAGGTATATGATGGGTTCAGCAATTTGATGTAAAATACTACGAAGAATATTTTTCTGGAGCATTTTAACCCTGTAGCTACTATTTTTATGGGTCAATTTGACCTTTTTTTCTAAAATGCCAAAAATGTCCTGTAAAACAGGATTTTTTAAGGAAAAAATGTACCACGAAAATATTCGCCATAAAATTCTACTATAGGTCTCTGAATACATCAAAGCTCAGAAATTAACTTGAACGCCAGATTTAAGCCAAAACTGAAAGTGTTTATTTCGTACTTTTTCAAAATTTCATTTTTGAGGGTTAGTGTGTATGGGAAAAATGTTGAAAGCAAATATATCTTTTAGGTCGTAGTGCACTTCCTAAAGTAATGGAAACTTTTGGTTTACTTGTATTTCTTATAGAACTTATTTTTTAGTACGGCTTTATATACAAAATTCTTTCGCCTATACCTATTCAATTTTAATATGCCGCGATTTTGGCACGCGTAGCAGTTGGTTTTGTCATGTTCACCTGGGTCTAGCCAGCGCATGGGAATACCAAACTGCATTGAATTTCGTTGACCTACAGCAGAAATTCAAAAATACTACTATATACTATGTTGTAATCTAAACATAAAAATTACATTACCTTTCGACCACAGCATTAAACTGTTGTAACAATTGCGACAGCAATGCTTTGGCGTCCATAGCTCATCAGGAAAAACTTCCAGTTGAAAATAACTTCTATAGATGTCTTCTATTTTGCTATTGAAAAAAGTAACTCTATGTTCAGGAATAATATGTTTGCCACAGACGTAACAAAACCAATCATATTTTTTGAAACAATTCGCCATTTCAGCAAAACTTAAAATTCAATATTCCTTAAAATCCTTTAAAGCAGTTCATCACCTTAATCACCTTATTTACAGCTATGCAGAGCGAAATGTAGTATCGTCACAGTATTAAGTAAATCACACAGGTTTGTTTGAAAAGAATATCGGCTGCAATTCTTTAAAAAAAAACGCCGAATATTTTTTACACAATATGGCACTGCGAAATAATAAACTTCAATCGTTACTTTTTGACAATTGTTTCACACCAAAAAAATTTAAAAGATTCCGTCTCTTCATTGCAAGAGGTGTTTTTGTTGGCTTGACATAAAACCAGCTTATGTAAATGGAACCCAAATTTTGTTCTCATATTTTTATTTATATACTCGTATATTATATTTAGAGCTCACTTTTGTACGGTGACTTATAGTGAAATTTTGCGTTCAACATTTTTCTCGAAATAAACACTTAAACACATTTTCAGATTTGGCTTAATTCTGGCGTTGAAATTAATTTCTGAGCTTTGATGTATTCAGAGACCTATAGTAGAATTTTATGGTGAATATTTTCGTGGTACATTTTTTCCTTAAAAAGTCCTGTTTTACAGGACATTTTTGGCATTTTAGAAAAAAAGGGTCAAATTGACCCATAAAAATAGTAGCTACATTGTTAAAATGCTCCAGAAAAATATTCTTCGTAGTATTTTACATCAAATTGCTGAACCCATCATATACCTAAAATGTAAGGTTACATGGTTTTCGTATGCCGATTCACCATAAGAATGTGCAAAAGGGGGAAAACTTTGACCCCCCCTAAAAAAAATTCAGATGCAAACTTTCAAAACGCCGATACACGTGTATTTTTTTTGGTCCCCTCGACCAGAATCCGTTGTCAGAACCTTGTTATTTTTAAAAAAATTTGATTTTGTTGTGCAGTGTAATCACTTAAAAATAAAATTGTTTACGCATAAATCGAATATTTCTTCATTTATTTCAACTAAAATAATACAAATAAATTTATCTGAATTGAAGTAAAAAGTCCAAATAAAAAGTTCTATTTTTTCTGCTTCTTCTTCCTTTACTATGAAAGGATATTACATTCAAAAAACTTGTATATTTCTCTTCTTTAAACTTAAATATTCAGTTAAATAATTTTGTATTAGACCATAAAGGGTTCAGACGTCCACAAAGTAGCATGTTGCCATATGGCAACAAAAAAGCGAAAGGGTTAATGAGCTCTCTGTATCTTCTTTGACTTCTATGGCTGGCACATTCACTATCCTCTTGGACCTTCTACCCTGGCATTCTGTCCATGACCCCCAGACTGAGGCGTCAACTCCCCACTGAGTGACCAAAGTATGACAAGAAATTATTTAAAAAAAAACACAAAAAATTAGCTAAGTCAAGAAAAGACAACGACTACGACCTACGCATGCCAATAACAACAACAACAACAATAAAGTTGCAGCGGCCATTACGACAATAACAATGATGAGCAAAGCACACAAATATGCGTCGGCAGGACCTTTTCGCTGAATCTTGAACGCATAAACGAGCAACACTAACGGCCGCAAATAACCACAGGATATTACAACAACAATAACAACAACGACAATAATATGCAATAATAACAAGCACATATTTGACTACAGTGCCGAACGAACGCCCACAAGTCAACAAATGCAGTTGGCACAAAGCCAGGTAAGAGCCAGCCGCAGTTGTGCACACACACAAACGAACACAGACATGTATATATAAGTAAATATGTAAATATATATGAGTTAAGTAAGGACTCGTAGATGTATGTAGGTATGATTTCGTACTAATGTGTGTGTTTGTGTCCGCGCTCCAATTCAAACGCCGACAAGTGACAGATTAACGCAAATATTTGCTTTAATGCCACAGCGCCCCCCACGGACGACACACCCATACAGACATAAATGTATGCAACCCACTGCTTGATACTTGAATGCGCAACAAAAAAGACACTTTCGACTTTTGTGCGACCGTTTGAGCGACCACAGCGCTAACGGCTTACGTGAGCCGCCTCACGTAAGCCGTCGTTTACGCCTTAACTGCACTGCTTTCACTTAAGCCTTACACACACACACACACGCACACATACATGTAGGCTCGTGCAACCGGCCGCATAGATTAATGCGCAGCAAAGTTGGTATGCCAAGTGGCGCCTAAGGAGGCGGTAGCTGACATCAGCGGAGCAGCGGGACAGCACACTTTGTCAAATGTTTCGCATAACGCCTGAATATTGCACAATAAACACGCAATATTAATGAGCCGCGCTTGGAGACGTCCCATTGGCCAACTAGAATGCCAAATGTCAGTTGGCCGCGTTGCTTGTAACAAGCGATGCCAGTGTGAAGATTTTATTGTGCATAAACTTTTCGGGACAATTATGATTTGTTATTTTTATTTTTTGTTTTAATTATAATTTTTAGTTATTTTTTAAATACTTTTTTAGTTGGAAACTACCGAAGATTTAAAGATATGAAACAAATTTTAAATAAAAAATTATTATATTTTAAATTATTAATTATTTAATTAATTTATTATATTTTAAAAATTTTAAATAAAAAATTATTATATTTTAAACTATTCAAGTCATATTCTTTCACTCATGTTTCAATTAGAAAAATTATGATTTTAATTAATTTGTTTTTTTTACAATATAGCAATTATTTTATAAAAATCTCTGGCAACATTGCCTGTAACCGACCGAATATTCGGTTTCGGCCGAAATAAGTGGTTTAGGTTTCGGTTTCAGTTTCGGCCCAAAAATTGCCGAAAAGCCGAAACCGAAACTTTCTAGAAAATTGTTTTTACATTTTATTGTGTAGCAGATATATAGTGAAAGGATGGAAGCCACCAGTGTAAATAAACATTTTTTTTTTTAGTATATAAGGTAAGGTATGAAAGAGTGATTTTTTCATGTTTATGTTTTTAAAAAATGAATAAATTGTTTTTATTAATAAGTATTTATTTATTTATGTTATGTTTGATTGTTTGTTCTTGATTTACTTAATGTAAAATTCGTTTGTTGAAAAAAAATGCTTGACATGGTGATTTTTATTTTAACTACAAAGTTTCGGTTTCGGCCGAATATTAAAAAAAATTTTGGCCCAAAAAAGTGGTTTCGGTCGGACACTACCTGTAACGGTGTTGCCTGCGTGACTCAGTGTTGCCAGATCAGGAGATTTGCTCCTAGATTTAGGAGATTCTTGGGCTTTTAGGAGAATTCTTCCTCCTAGGAGAAAGTTTAGGAGATTTACATTTTATTTTAGGGGATTTTTCGGATCCTTAGTGATTTTTTGGGAGATTTTTGGAAAAACGAAGTATGATGTATTGGCAACACTGGCAACAAAACATATTTTGGCAACTATTTTAATAGTCAAAGGACCCTATGTGATTCGACTCCATACAACCGCGGGACAAAATTAGGAGTGGTGCGTTCTTCATAAAATTTGGTATACTAGTTAATCATGGTCTGCTGAATTGAAATCTCCATTTGGTTTTTCTTAAACTTTTGTAGTTTGGCAATGCCTGAGACTTAAATTTGCAAATTTCGTCATTTTTGGTGAGCTATAGCAACGAGTGTGTTGGCTAGATTTTTCATTGAATCGGTAACGTCAACATTGATAATTGCGAAGAGTAACAGAAATTGTATCGGGACCCTCTGGTTTTGCAATAAAAACGATAATAATGGATGTATGTCTTGCATTGTGCAGATTTTTTTCATTTTTCGTGCTGATTGCATACTTTTAGGGATAAATAAAATAAATTTTGTCGAAAAATACGTGTTTAGACCACTTTTCAAATTGAATTATTTTCTGAGATCCGACTAAGAAAGAATGCTTCTTAAAATTAAAAAAAATCCAGGAACATACTTTCACATACTTTTTAGATATTTTCCTCTAAGTTTTGCCAATTTTCAGATATTTTATTTAGAAAAATATTTTTAATTAAAAGTGAAGTAAAAGCCCCAGCTTTGCAAATTTTGAGAAAAATTTAAAAGCGAAAATTACCACATCATTCCTTAATCTATATTGAAAGTTTTAGCAACTTCTTGGCAACCATGTATTTTTACAATTTTTTTTTACGCAATAGACTAAAAAACAGAAAATATGTGTTTAAATTTGTTGTGAAAAAGTTTCAACTTTGAGCCACTTTTGCACACACACTAATTAATTTTTTGCACAGATTTTTTTGGGGTTTTCCTAGTAGGAGTTTTACCTTTCAAATGACATCAAAATCATTAAATTCTGACACTATAAATTTTTTGAATTTTGTCTATTGAACGAATCACTGTGTATTGTGTTAAAAATTCGTAAGCTTGCAAAATGTAAGCTCGTTCTATCTCATTCTCACTTATTGCTGTCACAATGAAATCCCGCCAAAAATGGCATTTTTTGTTTCATTCATTTGTTATATGTTTTGTTTTTGTTGTTAAGCTGAAGATGAATTAGAAAAAGCTGCATTAAAGAAAAATTATATGTATATATTTTTATTTTTTTTACATTCATTTAAAATGACGCAAATTTAAAAAAAAATGTTAGGAGATTTTTAAACTTTTAGGAGAAAATTTCAATATTTTTTAAGATTTAGGAGAACGTCATTTCAGGTATCTGGCAGCACCGGCGTCTCTGTTGTTCTTGTAGTTGTTGTTAATGTCAATATGGACGCCTTGTGGTGTTGCGTTTAAGGTGGCTGGTGCTGATGTCGGCCATAAAAGTAAACATTGACAATAACGCCACCAAATAATGGCGCACAACAACTCCTTGTCGCGCCAACTATTCATAAACCCGATTAATTTGCGCGCAATATTTCTGCGCTGCTCGTGAAGGCAAACAGACAGCCTGACCGACAGGTACGCAATGTTACGGCCTCATAATGACTTAAGTGTTATAGGCAGTCGCAGCGTGAGTTAAGGACCCCAGCTGGTTGGTACGAAACCGTTGAGCTGCCATTTTTATGGCGTCTTATGCATTGTGGTTAGAAAAGAAGACAGAGATGGAAGAAGATATATGGACAGTTAATCGCACTGTGACCTAAACGATTGTGCTATCAGATAGGATACATATTCGACCAGGTATTACACCGTGCGACAAAAATCAAAAACAAAATCGCGAAACTAGGGGCCAAATGTAGTAAAACTGCGTTTTTAGTTTTTCTCTCTGACGTCAGGATTTTTTTTTAAAGGACTGTGAAATTTCAAGGACATTTTATTTTTTCATTTATTATTTCAAAAAATTATTTTAAAAATTGAGCGCATTGTAGAATAACAATATGGGTACCAAATGAAAGAGAAAAATCCTTAGAATCTTAGAAAATTTAATGTTTTGGTGCAAAAGGACGAAGAGGTATTGAAAATGTCCTTTAAAATCTTTATCCTTGAATATCCTTGCAAATTTCCAATAGTTTTTTTTATTAATATACATATTTTAAGGACTAATATGCACACTACCACATCCTTGAATTTCTTCCTTCTAACTTTATTAGTTTAGGATATAAAAATTTAATACTTGCATTTAATAGTCTATGCATTTCGTTCATTAATATGGACTTCAGAAGAATAAACTTGGCAACAGCCAAAATTTTTCCGAGTTTTAGTAAACCTTTTCTAAAGGATTTTTAAACACTGACTCACAACTGCGTACTCAGATTTTAGATTGTAATAGCGGTTTTAAGTTTTTGGTGGTTTTTGCTGGGAGATGTTTTCCACGTTTTTTCATCTTTGTATTTTTATTGGATTTAGAATATGTTGAAAAACAGGATAATTTTTGTATGACACAGTAACCAATCCTCAAGCTAAAATTTGGACCATAGTCGATTTCGATTGGTCAAGAGTTAACATGCCTATGGCCCTTTAAAGTTCAATTTTCTCGAATTTTCAATAAAAATACATTCAAAATGCGACTTCATCTACTGAACACGTATTTGTATTGAAATCTCCGAATGCTCTTCGCATCATGGACGAAGGTAGCTAAAGTATTTTCGCAAGCGTCAATATTTGTTGTAAATTACTTCAGCCAAAATTAAAAAAAAAAGTGTCTAAATTGAAAGAAAACGTCAAATTAAAAAGTTCTCTAATTTTTTCTGCTTCTTCTTCCTTTACTATGTCAAGATACACCATTAAAAACGTGTATACTTCTCTTCTTTAAACTTAAATATTCAGTTTATTAATTTCGTATTTTTGCTAAATCTTCAAACTATTCTAAAGACTAACAAAAAATATATTCTTGCAACCATAGAGGATGCAGACGTCCACAAAGTAGCATGTTGCCATATGGCAACAAAATAGCGAAAGGGTTAAACAAAGTGTAAATTTGTAAATAAAGCGATTGCTGGTTTTGGAATGCGTTTTGCGTTGAGTAATTGAAGTGTGTTTTATTTTTCAAGCACAATCCAGAGAGACGAACGAAAGCCTATAGAAAACTCATTTTCGTAACAATATTTATTTTTTTTATTTATTTATATATATATTTTTTTTTTAATAAATAAAGAAATAAGCCGCTCTTACAATAAAAAACTGAATACGCAGTTGTGATCAGCTTCCAAAAATTCTTTAGAAAAGTATGATTTGATTTCAGAAAAAAAATAAGTGTCGATTTTGTTGCCCTGTGTAACCTGTGTTTTCGTCAGTAATTTTGTTTCTCTTTCAGTGGAATAAATGTGATATATTATTATTTTTTTTTAATACATGTTAATGTATTAGAATTCTGAATTCTCTTGTCATTTTATTTATTTTTTAATTATTTCTTTTTTCGTTTTTTTGTTATTTTTTGATGAATATTACAAACAATATGTAATAGTTCCTTTTGTTATTTTATAAAATAGACTGTGTTTTTTATTGAATTCATTCGTGAAATTTTTTCCATGGAATCGGTATCGGCCAAATCTCGCACTTGCGGCCGATTAATCGGCAACGGCCAAAACATTTGGTATCGGTCGGACTCTAAAAAATATAAATAAATATAAAATAAATATAAATCAATATTTTGTGCAATTATTCGCTGTGAAAATGATTCGAGCGCGAACTATCGTCCTAATTAGCGGTTTGATTAATAACATTCTCAACTTTGTGGAAATCTTAGACAATTTTTACTCGGATGCAGTCAAAAGACGAAGAAAGAAGCGAAATCAGTGTATGCAGCGCATAAAAATTGCTAGACAGCAGCAAATGTTACTGCTTACAAGTTGCATTGTTCATAGGCTCTGGAAACAATTTAGTTTACAATAATAATTTCATAATTTTTTGAATCTTGAAAAATGTGAATCTTGTTGTCAAAGCATGCTACGTGTTGCACAATTTTTGCACAATCACAAAAACGATAAAATTTCAAAAAAAAAATTGGTTCCATTTCACCAGCAAGCAGAAACGCTACAAATGCCATCACCTGAATGCGTTTTGGGGAATGAACATTGCAACGCCGATGCTATACGATGAGCAATTGAATCATTTTTAGGTGCTTAAACAAGAAGTTTTTATAAAAAACAAAACAAGGTGTAGGGATGGAACTTGCAGACGTTCAACTTATTAAGTTAGAGAAGGAAGAAACAGCGATTATACAAAAATATTTAAATTAATTTATAGATTTGATTTAAGTTCTTTTGTAAATTTTTTGATGTTTTTTAAAAACGTGACATTCTATCCAAAACATTTTACAAAATAACTTTTTAAGTCTTTGGTTGGTTGGTTGCTCTGCGTCTGTGTTTCCATCTTTCCATCTTTGTGCGACTTTTTCCCCCTTTTTTGTTAAGTGAAATCCTTCTTCCTCTTTTTATATACATACACTGCAAAATTACACATAATTGCCCTTAAAAAAATCAATTAAGTTGACATTCTGTAGGAAAAATTGTAGGAAGTTAGCTGTAGGGAAAATTCCCGGACAGAAAAAAAAGGACAGATTTTTTAAAATTCATTAAATGTAGGGAATTTTCAAACAATCCTGGTTACAGGATTACCAAAATATGAAACTTACCATATTTTAATTATGTGGTTACAGGGTAACCAAAAAAATTATTTGTAAGATTTGGCAGAATTAAAAGATCTGGATTTGCTTCTTGTTATCGATTCACTAAATGTAGGAAAGTTTCAAACAACCCTGGCTACAGGGTTACAAAAAAAACTAATTTTTAAGACGTGGTAGCATTAAAAGATCTGGCTTGGCTTCTTGTTATCGACTAGAAAGATAACAGAAGACCGTTGCCAAAGTACGTTGGTAAATTTATAAATGTGCTTTATAAATATGCTTCTTTAAAGATACAAATAATTTTGTTTTTTTACAGAAATGAGCTCCTCTTCAACTGCATCTTCGGAGGAAATCGTCGGGAAAAGAAAGAAGAAATATCGTAAGCAGAAATTTAAGATAAAGTGGCTTGAGGAAGATAATTTTAAGAGTTGGTTAGAGGAGCTGACTGATGATATTTTTAAATGCAAGTGTGCCGCGTGTAACAAAATTTTAAATTGTGGAAAATCTGATCTCCTGAAGTATGCTGATACAAAACAGCATAAAAAAGTGTGACAACTTAAAACAAAACCAACATAATTACAACTTTTTCTCAAAAACCACAAAACAGCTTAGAAAAAAGCACAAGTAATTTTGAAATAAGACTCAGCCTATTTTTCGCCGAACACAATGTTGCTTTACAAGTTGTTGATCACCTTTTTTTTTACAAGAAATCGCGCCAGATTCGGAAATCATCAAAACTGTCAAGTTAGGAAGAAAGAAGTGCACCAACATTATTAAAAATGTGATAGCAAGTGAACAAAAAGACAATTTAATGAATTAATTAAAAACCAAACAATTTTCAGTATTAATTGATGAAAGCACCGACATTGGGCAAGCACATCAATCAGCGACCCAAATTCCATAGAAAATTTACAGCCGCATTCACGGATCAGACATTTGTTTCTCTTTTGTGCCGGTATTTTCAACGTAAAAAATATATATTTCAAAATAACAGTTATCACTCAACGTAAAAAAATATTCCTTATTTGTAATACTTACTGGCAACGGAAAAAATATTTCTCAAAAAATAAACGTTACCGAGCAACGGAAAAAATATTTCTCAAAAAATAAACGTTACCGAGCAACGGAAAAAATCTTTTTCAAAAAATAAACGTTACCGAGCAACGTAAAAAATATTTTACACTCATAACAGTTATGCGATGACGCAAAAAATTTTTCAAAAAAGAAACGTTATTGGCGACGTAAAGATATTACTTGCTGATAATAGTTATTAGGCAACAGAAAAATATTTGTCACGAATAATAATTACGAAATGACGAAAAAAGTATTCTTTCCTCATAATAGTTATTGTCCAATATTTATAAATATCTCTTAAAAATGGGCAACGTTTTCGAATTTTTAAAAATGCATAACTATTATTTTGGGTCCCTGATTATTACTACCAAATAGTTCGTGTTGCAAAAGTTTATTTATATAGCGATTTCAAGTAAAACAATATGTTGATTCATTGAACAAAAACATTCATAGAAAACAAAAATTTCATCGATTTAAAAATTGTGTGAGCAAAATGCTCATAGCGCGCCTTCTCGAGGGTTAAACTATATTTGTCAGAATATCCCGCGGGTGTCAAATAGTTATCCAGGAGGGCCACTCAACTTGGATTGGACAGGGACAAGGATCGATCTGGCGTTCGCTAATCAGAGACTTTACCTTGAATGGCCGCTCCCATCCTCCCTGTTAATCTATATAGAAAGTTTATTATTTTTTCATGTCAAAAAAGTTTGGAGCTTATTCCGTATTATCCCTACACATTGGCTCGTAGCTTCCTTGATACAATACCGCAATCAAATTTGAAGTCTCAGGTCACTGTTTATTTGATACAATTTTATTTGGACTTTAATTTATTTTTAATCGGGGTTTCCTATTACTTTTAGTACCTGTTGTGCTAGCCATTTGCCTTTAGAAGGAACTGATGCCTAGATGGCATCGAGTCAACAAGTTTTTATGTAATGGTTGGGATGATTTTTCGGTTGAAATTCTAATAAATTTGTGTTGCCACAGTATTTAAAACGATATTTAAAACGCTTCCGATGATTGCTGTTTAATTTTGTATTTTCACGCGCGATTTCACGTTTTTTTCACTTTTAATTTCTTTTTTACGAATTGCCGTTTTATCCGGCTCGAAGGACAAATATTTAAAACGATATTTTAAAACGCTTCCGATGATTGCTGATGAACAATGAACAATCATTTTTTATTATTTTTTCATTTTGACAAATTGTTTTTTTTTTATAACTTGATTTTCATTTATATTTTTAACAAACATATAAAGTAAAAAAAGACAAAGTATGTTCATCGTACAAAGTATATAACATCGTCGTTAACACACAGAATTCGTATTTGATTATTCATTCTGCCCTTCTCGGCACACGGTCACTTTTAGACATCGGGCGTCATTATAACATTTTCGGTCGAAAATGTTTGTGTTTTATTATTTTGTGTTTTATTCGATTTTCGCGAACTTGCATCCAGCAGTAGTCATCCATCATGGCTTGATACCAAAAGCTCTCATATCGTTTTTCGATTAGCGCGAAATCTTGGTGAAATCTTTCACCTTGTTCATGGCTTTCAGTTCCCATATTTATTTATTTATTTATTTATTAAGAAATTTATATACTAATACAACAAGATTCTTTCGAGTCCTATAATTAAAGTATTAGCAACTAGGATTTCAAAAAAAAGCTTACAATGGTAATCTTATACAGTAAAGAAAAAATTCAAAGGAAAAGCTTCCAAATGGCTATGCAAGAAATGCATTTTTAATGACATTCGTGCACCTGGAATGAAAAATATTTATAAATATTAATTAAATTTAAATTAAATATAAATGTTATAAAGATTGTTTAAGGTAAGGTAAGGTATTTTTGCAAACTGTTTCCACCGCCTGCGATTGGCGGTGGAAACTGCGAAATGTAAAATGGGTTTAAATCAAACGCACTCTTTGGGAAAAAGCCATCGGCTCAAGAAACCCAATTTATTTTCCGCACTTCCAGCACACGCACGTCTTGCACCTATAAAATAAACTTGCACCAGAAAGGACGTCTTGCCCACTTCATGCTCACTGCACGACTGACTACTTCGGCCAGAGACGATCGTCCCTGTGCGAACAACTCAATCGCACAGGAGATCGTCCCTGTACGAAACACAAACAATAATTAACCCGAATCGTATCAATCGCCTGATGTGTACTAATATTTTTTTTGGATTAATTGAAAGTCCTTACAGCTGTCCTGTCTGCTTTGGCTTTGTTCATACATTTTGGAAATTCGATGTCTTTGAACAAAATCCTGATTTGTGGACCAACGAATATGTCCGCTTAAACTTTTTCTGTTGATAACTTTGGAAACTTGGACTAGGCCCTACAAAAATTGTTAAATGTTAGCTGTGCGACTGCCGGCACAGCAAAGATTTCATGGCCTTTTCTTCATGGTTTTGACAATTTTCCTCAAAACCGTACTAAATCCGAAACAATTATGAGTTATAAAGGGTTCAATTTTTAGAGCACACATGACAAATAATTTATCAAGGTTCTCTTCTTTGGATACCAAAAAGAGGATGCCATTCTATCTGGTCCACTTGAAGTATTTCTCTATAATACGAAATACTAATCGAAAATGTGAATACTTATACAAGTATTTAAAACCGAGGAGCTGGAGTTCTGAAAAAAAAAATAGTTCCGGTTGAGATCTGAAAAATCAAATAACAAGTTTGAATAACTTTGCGAACACAAAACACATTTATTGATAAAAAGTACTGAACATAAGAAACCTGAAACTTATAAACATTGTGCGACTTTGACTAAGAAATTTCATTAATAACAATAATGGAAAAGTACACAAACATTTCTAAACAATGTGAGAATTCGTTTTTTTTCAATAAAATAACGAAATAGGGTTGCCTACTGCCGACTCCACAAGTACAAAAAATGTAAAGTTCAACTTCTCAAGGAATATATTCGCCAGCTTTTTCCAGCTGAATTATTTATATTATCATACTTTTGCTAAAGCTAAAACGAAACAATAGCCGTATTCACGACCTGTGGTTTTTGGTCTTGTATCGTGTATTCTAGGTTTTTGTGTTAAATTTTGAACTTTACAAAAACAAATACATGCAACTGAACGTACAACCAAATTTACAATCGCAAAACCCTATTGTAACATTGCGTCATATTCTGTATTTTCTTGATAGTGATCTCACTTTATAGATTCTACTATCGACAAATTCTTCCACTCATGGAAAATATTTTAATTTAATTTTTTATCAATTCTTACAAAACTTGTTCTAAGGACACTTAAATATAAGTTTTCATTCTGAACTGCGTTCGAATTTATGCTTATTTCGTATTTTTTGCTTATTCGCGGCATTGTTTACCAAATTTACTACAAAAACCACAGATCGTGAATACGGCTATTATGTTATGGAAAGAAATAATTAAAAAGACTGAAGCGCACTATGTCTGGTCAGCAAAAAGAGATCTCGCAAAAGAGTGCTATATGTATTTATATATTTTATGTTAATTTTAATGTAATATTTTTAATTGCAGCATATTTAATATGCTAAACTGTGTTGTTTTTGTTTCTAAATAATATGTTTGTTTGTTTAACAAATTTATTTTGGTAGGCTGAGATTGATTTTGGACTAATTTTGGTAGGGAAAAAATTCTTAGTGGCAACACTGGTTCATAGTTGACACGTACACGTGTTAGAAGTACATAGCAATAGCACTGCAGGTGGCGGGACCTGTTCAAAATGTCATTGAAACATAGCAACATTTTGTGTTTTCAAATTCAAAAAATCGTGCGAGCAAACGGAGCAGTAAGCAAAAATTTGTTATTTTTTTCTACAAATGAATTATTTTAAAATCGAATTGTATTTTAAAGAAGCAGAAGACGCCCATTCATTGAGAGAAGAGATTGAACGAAGAGCAAATAAAACTAGGTAAGAATTTGAAAAAATGAGGTGAAGTGAAAAAAACAAAAGAAGCTTTGCAACGCTTGCAAGCGAAGAAGGAATTTGAGGCTGATGAAAATAAATCTGCAGACCTCGAATGATTAGGAAATTCATGGCAAAGGATTTATTTTTTTATTTAATGTATTGTTATTTTTTTATTTATTGTTGTTTTATTTGCATATATCGCACACCCACTTCAAAAGTGACACAACTCAAAATTTTTAATTTTCGGGTTGATGTATTAATACTGTGCACAATGCATCTATCTACCAATAAGCAAAAGCTCAGCATATTTTGTTAACTGTTGCAAAAATACAGTTAGGCCTCTATTCATGTCGAGAAGTTTGCAAAAGAATCCTAATTCAAATTGTGACACTTTTGACGAAATAAATTTTTGTTGACGTTAATTTTAAGTAAAGTTGTGACAATTTAAGTATATACATATTTTCAAAAAAAAAATTAATTTCGAATTTTCAAAATTTGTTTTTCCACTTTTTAACTGTAATTTATAATTATTAAATTCAGCAAAAGTGACATAACTTCAAATAATTCGGTAATTATTGAATTAAAATATCATCAAAAAAGTCACAACTCCAAATTTTGGATTTTCTAGTATAAAATTAAAAAAATCTTTGTTACTTATCCTAAAGTATAATCTGTAAGGATTTTCTGCTAAAGGGTCTATACGTTATTTA
This sequence comes from Melieria picta, assembly GCA_964056695.1. Classification (NCBI taxonomy): domain Eukaryota; kingdom Metazoa; phylum Arthropoda; class Insecta; order Diptera; family Ulidiidae; genus Melieria; species Melieria picta. Next base: position 101,012,514 of record OZ057400.1, on the reverse strand, counting down.
AAAAAAATGTTTATTTCGCTCAAAAATAGTTTTTTGCGTTTCCTGAAAAATTAAAAATTTTGAGTTGTGTCACTTTTGTAGTGGGTGTGCGAATATTTTAAACACACAGAAGGTCGTTGCCACCATCAACAGAAACAGAAGAAGGTTAAACTAAATTTAAATATTATATTTGTAATAATTTAATTTTTTTTAATAAATGCTATTTGAATGAATAAATAAAGAAAAAGACAACGCAATGCATTAAAATTTCAGCACACACGCAAATTTCAATTTTTGAACAAACACGCATTTTCCAATTTTTAGCTGGAAACAAGCGAGATAGCTACACATTTTTTAAGTTGCGGAACGTCATACGTGGGAGTAAGACAGACTGAGGGACATCAATGATAAGAGTAAGCGACATAGCTTGACATTTTTAGTCCGCAAACTTCAGGTGTTAGAGTAAAAAAGGGATATTTGAGTTTCTATAATTTTTGTTGCAGCCGAAGGCTTCTGCTGCCAGTGCTGCTAGGTACTTATTTGTAGAATATTAACTATTGTACCAATATTATTATAAAATAAAATAAAAAAAATAAAAAAAATCGTTGTTAACTGGCCTGTAGAAAAATGATAGAAACTTTGTTCCGAGTGCTGACCGATATTTCTATCAGGCCTGACTATTAAATGACCGCTCATATGACCGATAGTGTTCTTGCAGGGTTGCCCGTTTGAATTCAAATCAAATTTCAGACAAGAGCAAAAATATAAATTTTTGTTTAGGTGAAATAACTTGCACAAATAAACCGTTAACACGAAAAGAATGCATACGCAAAAAAGGATCAATCGCGTATTGTGCAAGAAAAAAAATATGCGGCGGTATACTATTTCGGTTCGCAATCGGCTTCAAAAGCGGTCAATGGCTGGTGCAAACCAAGTAATATTGCGCGAATTTCGTGAAATCGAAAACCAACAATTTCTTTTCTACACTTTTTTGCACATGAACGAGCAAAATTTCAATGACCTTTTTTGAAATATTCAAAAATAAGACACAAATGAACGTTTGGCTGCTACTTATGCGAATTGGGATTTTCATCTCTCACTACTATTAACTAAAAAAAAAGAAGAGAACGCCTGAGGATGATCAATGAAGAGATGAGAGCAGTCTTATCAACGATTGCTCCAAATTTTGATTGCCTGTGCTCGGTTAAACAGGCTCACATTTCTCACTAAACATCTTTTCATATTAGGTATATTGATTTTAGTAATAAACAAATATTAGATAAACATTGTCTTTTCCTTTGGTGTACCTCTAAAATTTCTTGATTTCATTAACACAAAAAGTTTGCGGAACACTACGCTAGATGGCAAACATATTAGTGGAGTTCACTCTTCATAGCATTTTGGGTGTAAAGTTCTTATCGTAGCAGTTTTTTAATTTTTGCAATATTTTCGAAAGCAGTTGTAGCGACAGATTGCTACGATAGCAACTTTACACCTAAAAGGCTATGAAGAGTGAACTCCACTATTGTTATAAAAGCGCCGGCGCATTTGGGTAGAACCTTCTACCACTACAAAAGATCTCACAGCATAGTAGACACTCAATATAAATTTCTATATATTGACATCGGTTGCAAATGGGAGTGTTTCAGACATTGGTGTTTATAACAAATGCTCGTTTTCTGCTGCTTTGAAAAATAATCGCTTAAATATACCACTGCCCGGTTGTGAAATGGATGTTCCATTTGTTCTACACCTTTTCAATTTGTATATCAGAAAGTTCAAATTGTATTTGAGCGTTTAAAATTGTATTTCAGCGTTTAAAATTGTATTCCAGATTTTCAAATTGAATTTTAAATTTTCAAATTGAATTTTAAATCTGATCTGAATGGTGCCGGGCTACCAACGCGTGATGTGACGGGATGGAAGAAGGTAAATGTTTAGTGTTAATTTGAAGAAATTAGTGTTACCTAAAATAGTTTAATTTCAAGGTTTGGGCTGACTATAAAGTCCATTTGAAATCCAAAATGCGTCGCAATAAGAACAGTTTGTCAGGAACTGGTGGGGGTCCTTCGAAATACTGTTCATTAAACGAATTAGAGAGGCGTGTAAGCGAGTTGCTTTCTATGGATGACTAATCATGGGCCAAAGTGGAACAGTGCGGTTTGGGCGTTCGAAACAGCAACCAGCTCAACAAGAACACCTCGCAGTAAGCGCAGTGGGCGCAGAAAACGTAGAGGTTAACCATGCATCTAATGAAGAGATAAATCTTCAATTCAATCAGAGCGTTAGCCGCTCAAATACCGCAGGCTTTGACTCTGAAGTAAGCGACCACCCCGGAACTCAGGCGGACAGCCAGGTACCACATTATTCAGCTACTCCACATACGCCACGAAGCAAGAAAACGCTTTTAGAAAAACAAGTGAACAACCAAATAAATTATCATCAAGGGTCCTTAAAAGTGCTTCGAAACAGAAATATAAATCTTTAAAACCCCAAACAAGCTTTCAATAATCGACCTCTCTTTTGATAATTTTTCATTGAAACGAGCTTCAGCTGAGCTCTCCGCAGCATTTCTATAAGGAGTTAATAACCATGGCTCAAGTGGACATCCAGAATCACCTGCAATAATAAAGAAATTAAACATACAATTTTTGTAGATTTACAGAGTGATTCCTAGCGGGTGTAAAATGATAGAGAAGGTCCAGACTAACAAAAAACTAAAATATATGTAATTATACATAAATGTATTAAACTTGCCTAGAATTACTGTTCCTCTTTCTCCCCTCTCAAAGTTGTCAACTAAATATTTGCTCGCATCGGACAAATTCCAGACGTGCGAGTCATGACACGCTCCTCCAAATCGTCCATCTACCGGTCTTATCATCATATTGTCATCACATATCTAAATTTGTTTGTTTTGGAATTGATTACACTCATTTTTATTAAAAATATAATTTTACCACCATAGCATTCATACTGTGCTTTAATTTTCTATCAATGTATAAATGTTCATTCCTTGAATGTGTGTTCCATCTATCACACCAATTACGCCTGGAATACCACACTTTGTGAAGAAATGTCTGTTTGCACGCCATTTTTCCTGTTCGGACATTTCAAACACAATAGGGGTATTCTCGATGTCTTGCAATCTTGCAAAACTTGCAAAAACTGATATTTGCAACCCTGAAACCTGCTAGACTTCGAGAACACCCAAAAATTCAAATATTGTAAAAAATTCCGCGAACAGGCGAAAATTCGAAAATTGTTGATTTCTTGATTGAAAGTGCTACATTTCAAATTCTGCATGAGAATGGTAAGAATTTTTGCAAATAATTAGGGGTATTTTCGCAGTCTTGCAGCGTTGTAAAATTTGTGAAAATGCAAACTTGCAAGACCCTAACTTGAAATACTGCGAGAGCGCACCAAAATAAAAATATTGCAAATATTGCAAACAACGTGGCGGACCAGTGAAAACAGAAAAATGTTGAATTATCTTATTGAAAATGCTGCACTTAAATATTCTTCTGGAAGATGGTAATAATTGAAACCAATTTTCGTTTTTTGCTGAAAATTTAAAATGTTTATATAAAAGGAAATAAAACAAAATTTGTGTGAAGAATTTACGCTTGCGCACACGAAATGAAATGAACGAATAAATTGCTTACAAAGTGTCTGATCCGAGTTGGTTTTATCTTAAATCAACTTATTGCTGAATTTGGAACTCCTGTCCCCGCCAGTTATATTTTTTTCTTTTGAATGAAAATTCACTTGTTCGACGCATTCCAAATTTATTTCAACTGAACTAATTTCTATAAAATATTGATAACAAGTATTTCTCAGAACTCATAGATTATAAAACTATAAATGAAAACAAGTGAAATTAAACAAGTAATTAATTTTTAATACAACCGCCCACTTTTTCATTTTGTGCGCAATATCTTCAAAAACAGTTGGTTCGTCTGAGTCATTGTTGTAAATAGTATTATTATCTAAAGTTTGTACGTCATTTATAGTCATATTATTATTATGTATTTTTATTGCATTTGATTTTTGCAGCTCGGTGGCAACCAAACGTTTCACGAGGCGCTTGGTGATTCCCAACGACATTGTGTAATGTAAAATACCTAATTATATTTTTGATCAATTTTTTATTTACCTTACCTTACACCTTCACACTTACCTTTGTTTTTCCAGGTTTTTTTTTAAATTTATTTTTAGCCGCACAATTTTCCCGCAAACAAATTTTTTAGAACAATTCGAATTCCAAATTTTTTCTGTTCAGAATTTTTTTTTACTTAAAATTTTTTAACATGAAATGGTCGTTTTCCGGCATACAAATTTCATTTCATATACTCAACATAAGTTCTCACATCAATGACTATGGTAATCAAATTATAATAACTATGAAATGGTACGTTTTCGTATGTTTCGTTCCAATATTTTCCACAAGTGTTCTATGGGGTTAAGGTCTGGAGATTGTGGTGGAGAACTTTTAACGTTGACGTGGATAATGTATTTTTAGCGTTTTCATTTTGATAGAAAAACTGCATATCCTGCCAAAATGTCCACTGCGGGCAATGACTGAACGTACTTTGGCTTTACAATCATCAGTGGAGAAACGTCCCCCAAGCTCCTTTTTAATAGAATGCCAAGCTGCATTCCTCTTTGTGCTGTTCTCGTGATCAACATTTGAAAAATCCCACACACATGGATGCTGCTCAACTGCCAGTATCAGCTCACGGACATCCTTGTTTTGCCACGTCGCACAGTGTCGCGATCACATATAAGCCGTGGCCAAAAAATACTTATCGTTGTCCTATCTCTATGAAACTTGGTGAGATTGTTTTCGTGGTCGAAATTAAGAAATTTACAAAAAATCATTGAAATTGGATTACTGCCACGCCCACCTCCCATACGAAAGGAACTGTAATATTGGAATAACTTGCTTAATATTAGTGATAGAATTATGAAATTTTGTATTTGAGCTTAAAATAGTGACTAAAGCTCAAACTAAAAATGGGCGGTCTGCCATGCCCACTTTCAAAAATATTCGTATTTAACTACAACTACAACTGTATTTTTAGAAGGCGGTTTACGATACTCGCTCTACGATGTGATTTTAATTGGTAAGCTTTCTAAAACTTTAAAAGTGGGCGTGGCAGCTGGAGCATATTTACTAAGTGGCCAAATCTCTTGATTTATGAATTCGTGCCTTAATTTTTTCAGCTTGTGATACCATATAAATGTTTAGATTTTTAAAGAGGCAGAATGCCACGGCCTACTTTTGATGATACGAACAAAGTTCTTAATCAAAATCCATAAAACACATTATATTTATTTCTTGCATAAAACTTTATACAATTTTTACAAATAAAATTTACAATTTATTATTCAATTTCACTTTCACATTCGTAGTCAAACGAATCAATCTCGTTCGAAATGAAATTAGCTAAATCGATTTCTATGATATTTTCTTTCGTTTGCGTTTTTTCAACTACAAAATAAATAAATCCTTAATATCCCTATTTCTCTTATCTTGAAGTTTTCTATGAGCAGAAATTTTAGGCTCTGAAGACAATAACTTTATTAACTCACCTGCCGCTTCTTTGCCGCTGCTTTCATTGTGCGTCGCAAGCCATACTTAAAAAAAATCACAATTTTTGACTGTAGGTGCCACTACAAAAAGTAAATTTTTAGGTGGGGACGTAGGTCGACGCAGCTAATTTTTTTTGTATTTGACATTTTTTTTGTATTGCTTGCAGCCATGAATGAAAGAATACAAGATTATGACGTCCGAGTGCTGACGTCATGCGTGCTCATTGCTAGAGTTACCACCCGCACCTTCAAAAAATTTTAGTTCTAAACGTAGTCAATTATCGTAATACATGGTCAATTAAATCTGTTCTGATGCCAAATTGTTTGATAAGTATCTTAATCTATGCAAATACTTTGAAGGAAAGTCCAATTTCACACAGAACAAGAACTTTTTGCATCTAGTTTGAATTTCAAAATAAAAAAGGAACGATTTTCATTTTTAAAAAATGTCACTTGTCAGCTCTATTGGAACAGCAAATTTTGATTAGCCAAAAGTTTCTTTTGAATTTTTCGCGAGTTTTACTTAACCCTTTCCGGTCAATTTTCGCATTTCTTGAGATAAAAATTTTTCTTTCAAACTATTGACTCTCATTGAACATTTTAGCAATAAAATACAACAAAATATCAAAAATATCATTTAGGTTGAGAATTACAGCTCAATCAATTTTGTACGATATATCGTACAATGGTCCGCAAAGGAGTAAAAATGCATGCAATTTTTGTTTCGTTTTTTTAAGTTTTAGGAACAATTCATTGATTTTTTTGATAGAAAACATAAATTATAACAACAAAAAATCAAAACTTGATTTTATTTTGATCGAAATTTATATAAATTATATATATAAACAATTGATTCATCTTTATTCAGCCTTATATAAGCGTTGTTGTTGTTGCAAAGCCCTTTTCCCTACAATAAAACATAAAATCAATTAAAATTCGCATAGCTTTACAGAAAGATACCGAATATAGCCGATTCTTATTATCGTAGTGGGTGTGGCAAGTACTCATGCCTAACCTTACATAATCTGTGTCTGCCCAGTAAACCACAAAATCATCTAGTAATGCTTATTTCTTAATATAAATTTGCCGAATAGTCGAATTTTATTAGTCATACGATTTACTGATGGGCGTGGCATTCAAGCAAACGGAAAAATTCTGTTACCAAATCCATAACTTAAAAAAAAATGCAAACATCACTTGCAACCATTGCCTTCCATTTGTACGATATATCGTACAATTTTTTTAAAGACTCGGGAAAAATATTTAGACGCAAAAAATGTTATATTTAATAAGTTTTATAAATCAACTGAGATACAAACTTTGAAATTGTTTGGTTTTTTACTACTAAAAAGTATAACATATTTAAAAATTTCTCCGCAGAAGCATCGCATCGCCAAATTCTTGCAAAGAGCTGCTTACAAAAGTCACTCACACTGTGTAGCCACGGCTATTGTGATTTATATTTTTAAACAGAATGGTACAACACAGCCGTTTCATAAAAAGTGCTTTCGCTGTCAAATAAAAATCTTAAAAAAAATTTTACGATATATCGTACAAATTTCCGGAAATGGTTAATATTATTATTTTAGACTCAAAAAGTGATTTTTGCCCAAAAAACTTAAGTATTGAAGTGCATTTCCTGTAAAAATTTTGTGTGTAAACGTGTTTTTCTCCAAAATAGAAAATACAAATTTCTATCAAAATGCGTTGTCCAGTGGGCAAATGTGCGCAAAACAACAAGAACTTAAGCGAGTATCTCTTATTCACATAGAAGAAATAATAAAAAAACGCATATTTTTTAGGTTGCAAGGAAGTGCACTACTTGACGTTCCCAAAGAATTTAAAACAGCGAGAGCTTTGGGCATCGTTTTGCGATCGTTAGGGCGATATCAATTTCGAAACAGCAAGAATAGGGTCATTGCATTTCCGGGAGGAAGACTTTGAAGAAGACATGCAATTTCGATTATTATTATTATGGTATATTTCAGTAAATAATTAAGTTATCTAATAAACGATTTTTTGTTATACTGGGGTAAGCACAGATCATGTAAGGTTAGTTAATCGAACGAAAATTTGGTACATGACGTTTCCTTCCACTCCTGTTTACTGAAAAATATGACCGAGTATTGAAAAAGTATGCACCATATACTTGAAAATTGTACGTATGTACAGTCGTGTCTGGATATAGTGAACTAATTACACTGCAAAACACAAAAGAAAACTGGAAAAAACAGGAAAAACTTCCAGTTGAAAATAACTTCTATAGATGTCTTCTATTTTGCTATTGAAAAAAGTAACTCTATGTTCAGGAATAATATGTTTGCCACAGACGTAACAAAACCAATCATATTTTTTTAAACAATTCGCCATTTCAGCAAAACTTAAAATTCAATATTCTTTAAAATCCTTTAAAGCAGTTCATCACCTTAATCACCTTATTTACAGCTATGTAGAGCGAAATGTAGTATCGTCACAGTATTCAGGTTTGTTTGAAGAGAATATCGGCTGCAATTCTTTAAAAAAACGCCGAATATTTTTTACACAATATGGCACTGCGAAATAATAAACTTCAATCGTTACTTTTTGACAATTGTGTGTGATTTTGACATGGAGCCTCTAAATATTGAACAAAATTTTAAAAACAATTTAAAGCAAAAAGCAAAAAGTGTATTTTGAGCAAATAAAACGAGTTTTTGAACAAAAATGTTTACCTTGATATAGTGAACAAGCTCAATAGTGTGAACAGGTCTTGCAATAACACTGCACAACAAAATCAATTTTTTTTTTAAATAACTAGGTTCTG